>PVLC010042261.1:0-13019 GCA_004027655.1 Graphiurus murinus
GAACCCGGATCCTCCGGTCTCAGCCTCCCGAATGCTGGGATTACAAGCGTGCGCCACCACGCCCGGCTTCTCTTCACTCTTTAAGTTTACATTCCTCTGGGGTTTTTTCCAGAGATTACCAAAAGAGGGCTGACAATAGCATCATTTTGATGATTAATTTAATATATGCTCACATATTCCAAAAAAGTTCTAACATAGTAGTTTCAGGGAATAAATATAAATGTTTTCAAAGATTAAACCATTTTTTCTCATTATTTCTACCAAGTATTTATTATTTTTATTTATATGAAATATAGCATTTGTGAACCCTATTAGTATCCAATGTATCATTATTTTTGAAATCCCCCAAATTAATTTTCTTCAGTAGTTTTTCCTTTTCTCTATTTCTTTGGAAACACAACAAATATCATATATACTGTATGGCTTTTTTTTTTTACAAGAATATGTGTCTAAATTTCTCTCTTTCACTTTGCTGTGTGGATTTCACACATACAAATGCCTTTGAAGTCCTCAACAATTGTTAAGAGTGTATAGGGGTCTTGAGACCAAAAAGTTTGACAACCACTGATGTAGGCCAGGTCTTTTTAATATGCAGGTGCCACATTGGTTTCCAACTTCACATTTTCTTCCTTTTGCATCTGAGACCATCATAATGCTATCTTTAGTTCAGAATAAAATTGTTCTGAAATGAATATTTTATTTGAGGAGAAAAAAATCAAAGGAAAAGAATATTTACAAGCAGCATCAACAAGGTAATGGGAAGGACTAGTAAAGTTAGTATCCAGTCTATCTGTAGTAGTCTGCATAACTGAATGGTAAAGCTTCTTTGGCTTAAAGTGTTGGTCTTCACTTCTTTTATCCCAGGGCAGGGGAGCATTTTCATCAATAGGATCGCCATTTTGAGAAACGGGGCAGTCCAGGGTTCTGTGGCTCTCTATGTCTTCAGCTGTTTTGCCAAGAAGCAAAAATGAACCTACTTTACTCCTTTTGTGAGATCAAATGGTGTTTATGTGCCAAGAAACTCTGCTGGGTGTCCAGCAAGGGAGCAGCATTTATAAGATGGTAGGACAAAGTGTTAGAAGGCAGCTAAATGGCCAACTACATGCAGTACAACTGTCTGGTAATGAGCAGAGGAGAACAGGTGTTGCCTATAGCCAAACTTTGTGAATCTTAACTTTGTGACCAATATCCTGATATACACTATCATTTTACAGCTGGTCTCTTCTCTGGAAGAAGGAATGTTCATGGAAGCTCACTGCATTTTAGATAGTTAAGAGCCAAACATTAATCATTTTGATGAGTTAAATGTAAATGAAGCAGATGGACCAGATTAAATTCCCCTTACCCTCACCCTAAATAAAAACTGTTCTTTCCTTTCTTCTTTCCCTCCTTTCCTTTTTCCTTTCCTTCTTTCTGTCATTTTATATTAAAGGAAAATATGCTTGGCCAAAATATAATTTTTCCAAGTGCTAAGTATTTGCAAGTACTTTCAGATACATACTAAAGACAAAGTGCTATAGGTCTAGTTGGCTGGATCTGCCAGCACCGTAACTACAGCAAACATACCACCTGTGACCTTCAACGTTCCTCAACAACAAGGCAATTCTATATGTCTGTTTCCTTCCTTCCCACTCCCAAACATTCAACAAATAAAAAAGTTCTTTTATCTTACCCAAATCCAGCATGCAGTCTTGGCTGCCAAAGCCAGCAACAATGGTGATGACTTGGGGCACAACCATAAGAGGGCTGCAAGATTCTTGGAGACAATGAATGTGTGCTGGTCTGTGCTACCAGTACATGCCAGTTTGAATAGGACGCCAGCCAATTCCCAAATTGTCTACATCCATGTAATCATTTGCCTGGAGATATGGGAAAGGACATGGTTTGTGAGGGGAAACCACAGATGAGTCCAAGTTGCCTGAAGTCCATCCTTTGTCCAAACGCATTTTTACATAATTCATCCTTCTAAGTTGATGCACTTGTGAAACACAGAGAGACTTCAATTACTTTCCTTCCCCAGTATTCACAGGGCCTGCCTTCAGGGTTGGGGGTTGGAAAGGTGTTTTTAACTTTGGTGAGCCTGTTCCCACAAGGCTCGGCTAACTTCCCAGAAATCCACCTTAGAGTAAAAGGTCTGTGTCTAGTAATGTCCCAACATGGTTCTAAAACCATTGCAATTGCAAAGATCCCAGAACCAACAGCTCATAAGTATACAAACCATAACTCTGGTTTCCTAAATGAATTCAAATTAGGAATTGAATATTCTTAAAGGCCTTTGGTACATTGTTGTTTTGTTTGTTTGTTTGCTTGTTTGTTGATACTGGTGAACCCAGGGTTGTACAACTTTTGTGGTACACTCCCACCCTGTAAGTTTATTTTATTTATTTATTTATTTAAACAGAGTCTTGTAAAGCTACTGAAGGCCTCGTTAAATTGCTGAGGTTGGTCTCAAACTTGCGATCCTCCTGTCTCAGCCTTCCAAGTATTGGGATTATAGATGTGTGCCACCATGCCTGGCTGGTCTCTGATATTAATTAGCAATGCTCTCAATTAGAGGGTAGTAGTGGGAATGAGGATGCTTATTTTTACTTTCAAACACCAATTTATCTTTGTCACTGCTAAAAAAAATAGTTCTGACATTTCTCATTTCTTGATGAACTGGAGGGTCATCAAATTAATATATTATATTAGTTATGATTCAATTTTTAGTAGTGGCAATAAGAGAGGAACTACAGATATAGTAGTTTCAAAACTAATGGATTCTTAGCTGGGCACAGTGGCATACACCTGGAATCCTAATTCTTGGGAGATTAAGACAGGAGGATTTCAGGTTGAAGACCAGCCTCAGCAACTTAACAAGGCTTTCAGTAATTTAGCAAGGCCCTATTTCAACATAAATAAATAAATAAATAAATAAATAAATAAATAAATAAATAAATAAATAAATAAATAAATATGGGGGTATAGCTCAGAGGTAGAACACTCCTGAGTTCAATTCCCGGTACCAAAAATAAAATAAACAAATTCTTGGAAGACACAATTTAAATACTACCTAAAACTATTCCCAACTCCTTTCTTTTACTACTGTTCAACCTAAAGTTCAGAAAGCCAAGTGTTTCTCTTCCTCAGCACTCCTGCAACTAGGGGCTTGGTCAGTAGTGAATCTGCCATCCTGTGACCATAAAAAAGGTCACTAAAATGTCAGGAGAGCCAGATGTAACCTTGTAAAGCCAGAAAAATAATACTGCTACAACTTATCTTTGCATTGCTTGTTATGGGAGATAGACAAACACAAACTGTCCCTGAACCTTAAATTTCTTGTGTATGATATAGGGGATAGAGGTGGCACATCTTTTGTAGAAGTCACAGTGGGAATTTTTAAGCCAAGGAATCTTTTGTAAACTATAAAATTCCACACAAATGTAAAAGAGATATTCTTTGTGAAGAGTAGTGGATTAATTTTCATCCCTATTCATAGGTATTAAGCATGTACCTGATAGTCACTGACTAACCCTCTAATTTTTGAAAGTGCACTAAGGACTCAGCCTTAAAAAGTTTTTAATTTATTAAGTGACTTCATGAAGTTGTCTAATATAATACCATAGAGAATAAAACAAAGAATTATTGAACTACTAATTTCTAAATTTCAAACTACTGAGGGGTCAGTTATTCATGGATTTTGAAAATAACCTTTAAGACCTATTAAGTGCTTACTACTTTCCAAGCACTATTCTAATGATTTTTACATGAAGTGTGTAACTGCATCCTAGGATGATCCTGCAAATAAATATATTACCCTCCACATTTCACTCATGATAAAAATTGAGGTGCAATGGAGTTACAAGTGTTGACAGAATTCACAGATGGTAAGTGGCACAGCCAGGATTGAATCCAGGCCCCCTGGCTCAGATCCACTGCTCTCCCAGGAACATCAAATTGTCATATCCACGGTTCTTCACCCCTACTCTGTGGCTTAACTAGTTCTTTGACCTTGGGTGCAGTTTTTCTATATTTTTTTTTCATGTTTAAAATGAGGGCAACAGCTCCCCAACAGGGTTGTTTTAAAAATTAAATCAACAAGGTATGCAAATCTCCCAGTGCAGTAACTGGCACACAGTGGGGCATGGTAAACAATGGGCATTTGTTGGTTTGGTGATGCACTGGAAGCCCCAGCACCTTGCCTTGCCTCACACAGAGAGGTGAGATTGTCCTTCCTAAATGTTCTGTACATCTCAAAAGTTAAGTTAGGTCCCCAAAACTGTCAGATATTTTTAGAAAATATTATATCTAGGCTACTGTTTCAAACTGAACAATATAAACATCATGCTGTTTCAAGAGATAACTTGTTTTGAAAAATATTAATGTTTCATGGAGATAGTGATTATTAGGAAAATAGTAAGGAAATTAGTCACATTTCATACAGGTGGAGGGCCTGAACAGAATAGGAGTCATGATTCATTTATTTGACACTTACTGAATACTCACCAAGTGCCAGATTGGTTCTAGGTACTACTTCTCCTTCTTCCTCCTGGTCCCCCACTGCATGATTTATTAAGTTCCTAGTTTATCAAAACTGTATGAAGAAAAGCTGCCACAGAGGTGCATAACTATTATAAAGTAAGAAGTGTTGGGGTAGTTAAAGGGGGAGATATATAAATTAGTACATTTTATTAATTTACTTCTTTAAATTAGATAGTCATTTGCCTATAAAACAGTAAGAGAGGGAAACAAGATAGACGGGCTTTGTATAGAAGAGTTAGGTTCTGAACACAAGCCTGAGATGTTTCTCAAATACCAGGTGGAGATGAGTCAAATACTGGGTGACTCAGGATATCTATAGGGCATCAAGAAGAGTGTTCTAGGGAAATACCCCCAAATGACAAGGAGAAATTGAGAAAATTTGAATAAACTACCTCTCTTATGATACAACTATGGGCTGTCAATCAGGAGAATTAGCTCTGAGGATGCCCAGTGCTAATTCATCAGGGAAAGGCAAATTTCCTTGGACCATCATGGGAAGACATTTCTCCATTAAAGTATGTCTTCTAGAACCAACTCTTGTTTATAGAGGGGTAGAAAAGAGTGACTGGAGTCAGCGCAAATGGTTCTCATTTGTATTCAATCAATTGGTGTCTCTACTTTCTCCCTTCCTGTGGCTAATGGGCAAGGGCACAGTTAGTGCTTCCTTCTCTTAATCTTCACATTGGGAGAGCATCAATTATTAATGGAGTAATCAACTCTAAACAGAGAACTCTACTTAATAAATGAACACAGGCTAAAATGGGCCTCATGGCAACAAGTCACAGTGCCAACTTAATAGAGGCCAACTTTGGGGCTTCCACCTCCACCCCAGGAAGAGAAAAGATGCTGCATAATTAATTGGGATTTCTTATATCCCAAGGCTTTCCTGCTTTCTGTGTAAGCCTGTACCTGTACCCTGGTCTTGTTTCTACTTGGGGCATGACTCCCTGGGCTATTCTTTTTGCCCCCACAACACCTCTTCGTGGTTAGAGCTTAGTCATAGTCTAAGATTCAGGTTATGCATTTCACTAACTTTTCAAGAGAGTCACCGCTCTAGACTATTTCAATTTTTTTCCATCCTAAATCTGTCAACAAATGTATAGCCATACCTCACAACTTGGTGTTATCCATGCAAATGTGATATTCATGCCATTTTTTAAAGAAACATAGACAGTCTTAACGAAAATGTTAGACAGACAGGAACATAAAACTTCTTTCTTGGCACTGAAGATGCTGAAGATGAAAATTCCAATTGGTATTGACCAATTGATAATGACCTATTACTGCTAACCAACAAGGAATGAGTCAACCTAACTACAACTTTGTTTTCTACACACTTATGTGCCCTGACCCACAGAATAATACCAGCAACTTTAACAAATCTCAATTGAGACAAATATGTTCTTCTGATTTATGTATTAAAGCAGCAATGGAATATTTGTTTATTAAGCATCTACCAACTATCAGACACCTTCTTACAATACATGGCTAATGAAAAGTGTAAGACCTAGAAGAAGAGGAATTCTATAAAAACTGAATGTCTCTTTTCTGTCTTCACTTGTTTTTAGTGAACCAGTGAAGCCTTCAATGTTTATAGGGGTTTTTTTTTTGCTTTTTATTCACAAGATGGAAATTTAAAAATTAATTTTGAAATTTCTAAGAAATAGATATGAAGATTACTAACATGTAGTTTTCAGAATCCACATTTTCTAAATTTTGGTTCTCAGAAAGTTCCCATTTTACACACACACACACACACACACACACACACACACACACACACACACAGAATGTTGGGAGATCCACAGCTATTTTATACATTTCTTTCCTATGTGTTGACATTAAATTCACCCAGAAACAGATACTTAAGAACTTTGAAACACTGATATATAAGTCAGAGCAATAGTACTCTTATATAATGCTGCATTACTTCTAAAAAATATTGCATAATACCCCACCACTATCCATTCTATCAGTATCATATTTCATTGGCTCACTTATAAGATGTTCCAGAAATTAGTTTTATTCTCTTTCCATATTATCCCTACATTTTCCTATTCTCAATTCCCACTTAGTCAGGCTGGATCCCATTTTCCATTTCTATTTCTATGACTCTTCTCATTCAATTTTATTACACTAAAATGTACTCAAACCCTTTATTCTCTCTGTTAAATATCAACCGTTTAATTTTTTCTCCTTCATGAAGTCATCACCTTCTAGTAGCATTCCACTTTGATTTATCCCTTCCAATACCAATTAGTAACTGACTATGTGTTTCAACAATTTTTTAATTGTTTCACCTCTGTAAGTCTTACTTTCTCAATTACACAATAAATGCCTCAAAAATGTCATTGTTTTGTTTCCTGCATGATGGAGGTTGAATACATATTCTACTTGATACAATAGCTTAATTGATATGTAATCAAGTACCAAATATAAGGCATGGAATATAAAGAAAATATCAAAATACATCTTATCAGGATTCCTGAATGTTTAATAGATAACCTCATGTAGATCAGACTTTCATATATTTGACTGCAATTGTCAATTTTCACCTAGTATTCTGCATCACACTTGACAAAGCCATTTCCATAACCCATGGTATCCCTTTTCTGTCCTGAAACATAAAAACTCCCCTTGGGATAACTAATGAACTCTTTAATTCTAAAAGTCATTTTCAAAAAGGAGGATAAGTTCCCTAAGCCCCAATAATTGCCTCAAAAATCAATTCATTCTCAGTTTTTGAAATGCAAACAGGCAAAGATAATAGAAACATTTTTCATTGAGTATTCTAGACCACTGAATTTATTGAGAACTTATTAAAATTATACATACATATATATGTGCACACACTATGTCTAGGTGTGTGTGTGTGTAGTCTGGCAGAGCATGTTTGCTCAATAAGTTATTAATATAGAAAATAAATTGAGCCTCCATGAACTATGTAGATTGAAGTCTGACAGCTACAAACATACCTAGTTAAAATAATTCTGAGTTATTCAAAATGTCTCACCATGGAAGGCTTGAGGTGACCTTGAATGAAGGCTCCAGGCTGTGCTCTGTGCACACTGCTGTGTCATAGGTGATGATGTGAGGTGACAGGAAAAAGAAAACCACATTGTGCAAGTGATTGAAAAAAATCACTGAGTAGCTTTAGAGATAGAATAATTTGAATTTAGATATTACAAACCTTAAAGGCAGAAGAGTTCAGCGATGGTGATGATGGAACCAGAAACTCCCAGAGAGTATCTTCACCTTCAAATGCTCTTCCAATCTAGTCAATTTCTTTGCTGAATTTCCCTTTATACCCCTGAGTGAGATCCCTGGGATCATATGGTCATATCCTCAGATAAAAAACGGAAATACATGTTTTTCTTGTCTATTGATGGATAATGAATTGATTTTCAAATATTAGATCTGATCTCTTGATATATTTGTTTGGTTTTTATTTTTATTTTTATTTTTATTTTTTTGTTGTTGTTTGGTTGCTTGAGTGAGTGACTGGTGATTGAAGGACAAGATCAGGTTGACTTTGATACACACTGATGATCTCACTTCAAATCTTTCAGTTTAATACTCTCAATCCATTTTCTCCCTCCTTTCCAGTGTATCTTACAATATCGTATCCAAATAAGTGTCTAATTTTGTCTTCCACCAATGAAAATTAAGAGTTTGAGTCTTACATTCTTGATATATATTAGAATCAAAGTTAGAAATTAGATCAGGTCTCCAAATCACAAAATCTAGTGGGCAGACCTTATATTCATTCCTTTGGCAAATGAGATCCTTTCCTAATGAATTAAGATAAAAAAAAAAAACAATAGAATAAGGGTAGATGGCATAAAATAGAAATGTATACACCTATGAAATTAGCAATAGTTAAGCATAGAAAGGTCACCCACACCTAGAGACACAGATTAGATTTAAGGCAGTGTGTGTGTGTGTGTGTGTGTGTGTGTGTGTGTGCGCCTATAATGGGAAAAGGTTACCAAGATGGGAAAGAACTAGCAAACAATAAAACATGTGTCAAATGCCTATCAGTTACCAACTTCATAGTTAAATACTCAATCTCAGTGCTTATGGCTACCAAGTCTATCAACCTCTAAAAATGATTATATCTTATTTGATTCATATGTTATGTCTTATTTAACTATATCTTATTTGACTACTCCTAATAAAAGGGCTTTGTCTGCATGACAACTAATCAGCTTTAGCTTTATTCCTTCTTAAATCTAGGAATAAGACTTTGGGACATCAAAGAAAAACAGAAACACTGTGGAGGTAAGCACTACATATCTTCCATGCTACAAATGAGTAAACAAAAACTCAAAGAGATTAATCAGTTTTCCCAAAGTCAAAATATCTAGTGAATAGTAGAGTTAGGCATTTAGCTTAGTTTCTGTCAGGCTAAAAAGCACTCCTATAATGTGTATCATGATGACTGTCTTAGGCAGCATTCTCATTGCAATAATGATATTCCAAAGATCTGACCATGTAACTTGGAAGAAGAAAGATTTATTTGTTCATGGTTTCCTTAGGAATTTTGGGTTCAGTCCATGTGGGTTGGGGACCACCGATCTCAGGGCATGGTGTTGGTGGGAAATGGAGAAAAGTAGAGCACAAGACTTCACTCTCACATTATTGAGGTCAGAAACAAGAGAGGAGGAGGTGGAAGAAGCACCAATATATAATCCCCAAAGCCACACCCCAAGGGACCCCTCTTTAGTGACCAAGCCCTCCTTCCAAGATTGTTACCTTGTTTCTGTGAGGGCTTAGGGGGCATTCCAAATCCAAATCATTATAGTGACCCTAAAGGCAAATATTCAGAAAAGACAAAAATAAGAGTAGAGAGAAAAGAAAAAAATCAAGAAGGAGAGGAACAACCAAAAAGGGAAAAAGAAAATAAAAGCTCTCAAACACCAATCTCCACTGAGGAGGCACAAGTAATGATAGGGCAGGCAGAGGGTGTTCAGATGGAAAGAACAACTGGATAGGGAAATTTGTCTTAAAGTCTCAAGTACTGCTTATATCTGATTTCTTCATAAGCAAAGTAAAATAGATGAATTTTTCATTTAAACAAAATTCATGCAGATAGCTAATTTTAATCGAAGAACAAGGATATGCTATTTTTCTTCAAAAGAGTAGATTGGGATCTGTCTTAATGATTTAATTCACTTGCCACTCTGTAGGAAAAGTCTGTTTCATAGCTAGATCTGGTTTGCCTCCATACCATGTTTTATATAAATCACATTTAGCTCCAGCAAATTGCTTTTTTTTTTTAAATTTCCAGAATGAGTTGGACTGATTTTCACACTTTCAACTACTTCTTTTAGTATCAGATATATACTCCAACAGCCTTAAGATATGTTACCTGCATTTTGCCCATCTGGAACCCTGCAAAATAAACTTCAGTTTCAGCATTTCAAGTCTTCAAGGAGTTTCAAATGATATTTCATGGATTTTGTTATGATCCACATGCCGTCATGGAAAGTACTCTGAAACACAGTCCACAAAACTTCATGAAGGCTATCATGTTTGAGACATAAAGATCAAAAAAATTTGGGCCCTACAATGAATTAAACCTACCTGGAATCCAGAAATCTTTCCTTTAGTTGATGTCAAACCTTTACTCAAGAAACATCTAAGGCCTTTGTTGGTATGGTGGGGGAAAATTTCAGGAATTCTCTTCCTTCAATTTAATGCCCCCAGATTTAAAATGTAAGTATGAGAAGCTGAGCCCTGGAACATCTCCCTTCATTTCTTGACATCTTTATGACAATGTATGGTGCAGTACCTCACTTTGCTGCAATTACTGAACAGACAGCACTGTAGGCAGTGTAAGTTGCTCTTAAGTGCCGCAATCCATTCTGAAGAGATGTACAAACATAAACTCTCCATCGTGGCAGGCTTCTATGAAACCTGAGCATTATCTGTGAATTTTCTCTCTCCTTTTTAATCATTCTGTTAGCTCACCTCTCAAACCCAGTGGCCTAATTTACTAATTAATAACTATTATTACTTAGTAGAATTGAAAACTGAAATTACTGCCTGCCTCAAATATAATAAAAATTGACAATTCAGAATTTTCGTGAGGAGCTGCTTAATTCACTGCACAGTCCTGGCAGCTGGGTAGACATCACTGGCCCTTGTTTCCAGATGTGATGGATGAGATGTAGAAGATTATCTTTCTGACACATTTAGATTAGAAGAAGAAATAGCATATAGTGCAATATAGATATGTAGGGTCTTAATAAATAATATTATTTTTACCAATAATTGCATCATTTAGAACTGTTCCATTGTCTTCTTCACTTGTGGTCAGTCCTCTAGCTTCATTTTATACTTTAGCAAGTGATTTTCAAGCTCCAGATACTCTTCTTTAGTTCCTAAATGAGAAGTTTTTAAAGAGAAATAGATGATGAAAGTGCTCACTGTCTCAATATAATCAAATTAGCTAGTTGCCAGGTTAAATCTATGAGACATTAAGTATAAATTACTGCCTCTATCATTTTTTCCTTTCACAAGCATCTTCATAGTTGGCCAAGTTGCATCTGTTCAAAGCACTCACTGTCCTTCAAACCTACCCTTCTCTTTCCCAGGTTCATTGCCATAAGAGGTGTTGATAGTTATTCCCATCACCTTAATCATGGCTAACTTTCAATTGTCATGACAATATGTGTGCGTGCTAATGCGCATTTGTTTATTCTGACATCTGTGTCTAACATATCAAGCACCAGCAAAGCAGCTGAGGTTTCAGACCTACCCAAGTCCTACCCCTGTTCTCAAGGAGCTCACTCTGTAGCAGAGAACTATTTTGAAGAGCATCAAAAAAGACTCCTAAAGAACAAAATACGCTTAATAATTTTAAAAAATTCTATCACATTCTGAGAGGTGATAACTACAGCCATATAATTGGGACCATATTCTCATAGGGCCAGTCATGAAGACAGCTTCCCATGTGGAGGCATCAAGTCCTCCTAAGACAACTGAGGCCTTCAGGGTATAAGAAGGTGCCTATACATGCAGCATGCTTGGTGCACATCACTACTCAGGCAGATTAGCAGAAAATCCCCAAAATAGCAGTTAATTCTCATTTATCCCAATTCTTTGCTTCATATGACTGTACTAAAGAATCAGCTCTTCATGGTAGAGAGTTTGTTGAGCTTTTCTTCCCAATTCTTAATGATATTGTTGTGTTTCATAAGCTGAATGACATTCATTCAATCAATCCATCCATCATATATTGACAGCCTATAATTCTTCTGTACCCTGGAAAGTTATCCATAGGGGATACTTTGTTTTGTGGTACTGGGGATTGAACTCAGGGGCTCTCTACCTTCGAGCTATACCCCCTATTTTTTATTCTTTTTTTTATTTTGAAACCAAGTCTCACTAAGTTGCAGAGTGCCTCACTAGGTAGCTGAGGCTGGCCACGAACCTGGATCCTCCAGTCTCAGCCTCCCAAATGCTTGGATTACAAGTGTGTGCCACCACACCTGGCTCATAGGGGATACTTATATATCCTCCATTGGTGATATAAAAGTATCCTCTCTTGGTGAGAAATATCAAACACTACTCATCAGAAGAACAAGAAGCCATTCAGAGAAGTCCTTCAGACTTGAATCATCAAAGCCTTACTCCATAGTGTGTTAAAAAATGCAAATTCATGAGTTTATAATTTTTTATGTTTTAACCCAACTTTATGCCCTCTCTTAACATTTCTAATTAATAATTAAAGAACACAAAACAAATCAAACAGAATAGTAAGAGAACAAGTATTCAATCTGACGTCTTTAGACACAAAACACCAGAACTTAATGTCAAGCCTCCAAAAATTACATTTTTTTCTCATAGAATCACTAGCCCAACAGATAATGACACTACCAGATTCTAGTTATTTCTTGTTTTCAATTATTAACATCACATAATATTAATCATGAAGTAAGTTACTAATTGAATTCCATCTCATTCAGATATAGGTAATATAATTAATATTTTTAATATGCTTTTGGATTGTTAAGTTAAGAAGAGGTGATAGAATGACAATGGCAAGTTGCAGAGATCTCTTCCCCTTCTGAAACTCATCTTTCCTTTCTGAAAATGGTAACGCAAATAAATAATTGCAAACTAGTCATTGGATTTGATACAGAAGGTACAGAACTTCAAACCAATGAAATCAGGGCTTAGCTAAGAAGGCCGATTGACTAAATTTGCCCTGCAGGCTATTTTTGAAAATTGAGTTTTATTGAAACATAGCCACACCCATTTACATATTATGTAAGAGCTAAGTAGTAGAGTTCTATTACTGAAACAGACACAGTATAATTTGCAAAGCCTAAAATATTTACCACTTCACATAAAAAAAAAAAAAAAAAAACAGTTGCTGACCTCTGGTATAGATCAACATTATCCTATTTGCAATACCCCAAATTTAAATATTTTAAAGCATATTTGGTAGCAAAACTTGAAATGATGTTTTGATATTTTGATATTTTGAT
>PVLC010042262.1:0-13140 GCA_004027655.1 Graphiurus murinus
TAAGTTGCAGAGTGCCTCACTAGGTAGCTGAGGCTGGCCGCGAACCCGGATCCTCTGGTCTCAGCCTCCCGAATGCTGGAATTACAAGCATGCGCCACCACGCCCGGCAATTTGCCATATCTTAATGATTAATAATACTAATTAATTTGCCATATCTTAATGATTGTTCGCAATCATCATAAAATTGTTCTTCAAGTACAACCATCAGAAATTCATGGAGTTCTCTAAGCATAAATACTTCATTTTTCAGGAGACAGTTGATTGGAATGTGTTAGTCTTGTATTTGTCATGTGTACTTATTTCCTTCATTTTTTTTTTTTTTTCGGTACTGGGGATTGAACTCAGGGGCATTCTACCTCAGAGCTACGCCCCCAGCCCTATTTTTTTATTCTTTATTTTGAAACCGAGTCTCACTAAGTTGCAGAGTGCCTCACTAGGTAGCTGAGGCTGGCCGCGAACCCGGATCCTCCGGTCTCAGCCTCCCGAATGCTGGGATTACAAGCGTGCGCCACCATGCCCGGCTAACAGTGAATATTCTTAGCAGCTATTCACCTGGTTTCTTGTGAGCTGTCTTGAGCAAACTTAGCAGCAGCCGGTAATAAACGTTCAGCCATATCCTTTGTTCCAGATAAAATACGTTCTGGGTCCATAAATTCTACTACATCGGATAAGTGCTGTGCTGTACATCTTCTTACTGCAATGTGCAAATGGCTGCCAAAAAAAAAAAAAAAAAAAAAGACTAATTAAAACTATTTTCTAAAGATCGATTTTAAATGATTAAACAGCTCCTCAGTAATCAACCTGGGAGGCTAAAAAGACAAATTATTTGCATGAGTTTTTCTACCCAAGAAGTTAAAAACAATCACTAACATTTATTTAGTTCCAGATTTATGTATGAATGTAAGTCATATTATTAGAATAACAATATTATGATTCCTATAATGCTTAGCATGTAATATGACCTTCATCACTTGAGAACCCTTTAAGATTTTTTTTTTTTGCAGTACTGGGGATTGAACCCAGAGGCTTTCTACCTCTGGGTTATACCCCAAGTCCTATTTTTTTTTTTTTTTTTGCAGTACTGGGGATTGAACTCAGGGGCATTTTACCTCTGAGCTATACCCCCAGCCCTATTTTTTATTCTTTATTTTGAAACCGAGTCTCACTAAGTTGCGGAAGGCCTCACTAAGTATCTGAGGCTGGCCTCGAACCCAGATCCTCCTGTCTCAGCCTCCCAAATGCTGGGATTACAAGCGTGCGCCACCACACCTGGCCCCGGCCCTATTTTTGATTCTTTACTTTGAAACAGGGTCTCACTAAGTTGCAGAGGGCCAGCTGAGGCTGGACTTGAACCTGTAATCCTCCTATCTCAGCCTCCCAAGTACTGAGATAACAAGGGTGTGCCCCCACACCTGGCTCCATTTAAGATTTTTTCAATGAAAGAATACTAAAATTTGTTTTTTTCATCCTATACCCAGGATTGCAAACAATTTAATTTTTAGTTTAAGGACATTTCAGGATTATTTTGAACATTACCTTTGTCCTCCATTGATAAGAGAAATGACTGCACGTGCAGGAGTTACATTATTAACCATAGCTCTCAATGCTTTGTCAACATCTTCTCTTATAAATGTGTTAGATTCTCCAGCCTTGTGCAACAAAACTTTTACTGTAGTATCTAGTTCTTGATCCATGCTCTTTTTCAGATAAGTGAAAAGATCACTCAAACAGACCACAGCAGCACGAGAAACGCCAGAGCGCAAATTTTTTACCTAAAAAATTTTCCAAAACATACATTTTGCTGATATTATGCAAGAAAATCGGTAATAATGACTTCAAAATGAGTTTTGGAATTAAAGTGACAAATATCACTATGCATTATTCTATGTCCTAAAATCAACATCTAGAAGAAAAAATTTTAAAGTTGCAAATTAAGATATGGTCTACTTTACATACAAGCCTGTCATACAGTACAGAGTTGTTTAAAAATTTTAAAGGTCAAATAAGTATGGTATATTTATTCCTTGTCACTTAAACAATAGTACCTGAAAAATAAGTTTACCTCTTGAACTACTGAAAAATTTGTTTCATGTAACTTCATGTTCAATATCTCAGAATGAAAAGCAGCTAAGCATCTAATAAAATTCAGTCCCTCAATTTTCTTCTCCCTATAGGAAAAAGAAATGACAAAATCATTTATGAAATAGAGTTCAATGGAAACAGGGTCTCAAATATCTTCTTTTTTTGTGTGTGGAATATTGCCAATGAGGAGACCTATCTATTTTCCCTTATAATTTAGAAATCTCAAATAAAAATATGTAAAGATTTGTGTGTGTGTGTGTGTGTGTGTATGGTGTGTGTAGTACTGGGGATTGAACCCAGAGGCATTCTAACTTCAAGCTACACTCCCAGTCCCGTTTTACTTCTTATTGGAAAACAGGGTCTCATTAGGTTGATGAGGGTCTCACTACTTGCTGAAGCTGTCCTCGAACCTGCGATCCTCCTGTCTCAGCCTCCCAAGTATGAGGATTATAGGCATGCGCTACCAGCCCTGGCATAAAGATCTTTTAGACTCAAAGTCACTACTGAAGAGTCAGGCATGGTGGTACATGCCTATAATCCCAATGTGTGGGTGGCTAAGACAGGAGGACTGCAGGTTTGAGGCCAGCCTCTATGAACCTGTGATCCTCCTGTCTTAGCTTCCCAAGTACTGGGATTATAGGCATGTGCCACCATGCCTGGCTGAGATACTATATATTCTTGAGGTTTTTGTGGAGCTCTCGCCTCTCTGAAATTTTGTCATGCAAACTCTAGCAGCCTTAATCATCCCCCAAATACCCAGCTCCATCCCAATCTCTGCTGTTATCTGCCTGTTTTCCCCCACATTGAGCAGTGATCTAGACACTCTCCAGGAGGTAAGCCGGGGCAATTATAGGGCTCATCTTGTTTGTTTCCGGTCTCTCAGGGATCACTGTCTTTCACTGCCTAGTAATAAGTGATATCTTTGAAACCACTGTTTTAGCGGAGCATGGTGGGGCACACCTGTAATCCCAGTACTTGGGAGGCTAAGACAGGAGGATTAAAAGATGGGAGGCCAATCTCAGCAACTTAGCAAGGCCCTCAGCAACTTAGTGAGATCCTGTTTCAAAATAAAAATAGGGATGGGGGTGTACTTCAGAGGTATAATGCCTCTGGGTTCAATCTCCACTACTAGTACTACTACTACTACTACTACTACTACTACTACTACTACTGCTACCACCACCACCATTTCATATATTTTGTATGCTGTTTGTTTCAGTTCTTTCAATTCTGAGGGCAAATATGGTCTCTGTTAATCCATCTTGGCAAGAAGTAGTTATTTTTTAGCCAGTCACGGTGGTGCATGCCTATAATACCACTTGGAAGGATGTACTTGGAAGTACTTGGAAGGATGAGACAGCAGAATGACAAGTCAAGGCCAGCCTTGACAACTTATTGAGACCCTATAAAAAAAAAAAGGCTAGGGGTGTAGCTCGGTGATAGAGTGTCCCATGGTTCAATTCCCAGTATTGAAGAAAGAAAAATTATTTTGGGCTAAGTTAAATTGAAAATGTCTACGAGTATCCAAGTGAAAGTATCAAGCAGGTAGTTCGGTTACTTCTTGTGTGTTCAAGAAGATATTAGCGATCCAAATTTTTTTTTTTTTTTTTTGGTACTGGGGACAGAACCTAGAGGCATTCTACCTCCAACCTACACCCCTAGCCTGATTTTATTTCTTATTTGGAATCAAGGCTTTACTAGATTGCTGAGAGGCTTGTTAAGTTGCCAAGGGTGGCTTTGAAACTGCAATATACATTTTTACAAACTCACAGAATGGAATTTAAAGCCATTTGACTCAATGAAGTCATTTAAGGGTCAGCAAACTATGAATCATAGGCCAAATCTGGCCCTATCATTTTACTTATTTGTGGGACTAGGAATTGAACTTAGTGGCGTTCTACAGCCAAGCTACACCCCCAGTCCTTTTTTAAAAAATTTGTTTTGAAACAGGGTCTTGCTATGTTGCTGAGAGTCTTGATAAGTTGCTGAGGCTGGTTTCAAACGTGCAATCCTCCTGTCTCAGCCTCCCAAGTACTGGAATTACCAGGCATGTACCACTACGTCCAGTTCAAGGTTTTTGATTAAAAATTTACAAAAGCCTTTAGAACTTAGTTTTAAGTTGAGCATAGTTAACCTACCAGTCTTCATCAGCTAAAAGCCTTAGGGCTTCTGTCAGTGCTATTTCTGGTTTGGAAAATGGCCGTAGTTCCAATGAATCCATTATTTCTGGACTATGAGTGACAGAAGGTATTCTTTCTTTATACTGAGGAAGGGCTCCAGATGTTTCACCTAAAACAAAATATATTAAATAAAGCATGAGATAATCTTGACACAAAGGATATTCTGACTACAGATATCATGAATATTTATTTTTTGGGCCAGTATTGGAGATAAATTCAGGGGTGCTCTACAATGGAGCTACACCCTCAGAACATTTATTATTTTGAGACAGGGTCTTACTATGCCCAAGATGGTCTTGAAATTGTAATCCTCCTGCCTCAGTTTCCCGAGTTGCTGGACTTATAGGGGAGACTCTGCTTCAAAATAAAAAATAAAACAATAAAAGGGGTTGGGTGTGGCTCAGAGGTAAAATGTTCCTGAGTTCAACTCCCAGTACCAAAAAAAAAAGAAAAAAAAAAAAAAGAAAATCATAACCCCAGAAACCAAAGCTATTTTAAAATTTTTAATAATAATTTTTACATTCAAAATTACTAGCAAATTCCACTTAAGGCAGGCCTGGTGGTGTATGCTTGTAATCCTAGTACTTAGTAGGCTGAGACAGGAGGATTGCAGGTACTCAGCCAGCTTCAGCAACTTAGTGAGACTCTGTTTCAAAATAAATAATAAAAAACAGGGCTGGGGGTATAGCTTGGAGGTAGAATGCCCCTGGGCTCAATCCCCAGTACCACACGCAAAAATGTGTGTGTGTGTGTGATTTTTTAGTCATAGATCATAACAAAGGGTAGACTCAATCTAATCTCATTTTGTGAAAATGTGGATATATGCTTGCTTTACTATATACCTGACAATTAAAAAATGAAGCTAGCCTGGTAAACATTGGGAATTGGACTTTACTGAAATCCAATCAACCACGTATGGTTACAAGTAACTAAAAAAGCTACTCCAGGAGTTATTTTTCAGATTGGCCTGCCTCTTACCCTGGGGTCCAACAATGGCCCTGCCTTCAGAGCCAGTTTTCCAAAGTCTGGAAAAGGTATTAAACATCAATTTGAAATTGCACTGTGCCTAAAGGTCACAGAGCTCAGGACAGGTAGAAAGGATAAATAGGGCTTTAAAGAAAACTGACTAAATTGGTTATAAAAACAAGAAAAAGTTGGGCCACCCTCCTTCCTTTTGCCCTCGTTAGGGCCAGGTGCACTCTCTACCAATAAGGTTTCATCCCTTCTGAGATCATGTTTGGAAAACCACCCCCTAACCTCTCAAAGTTACGTGCATGAAATAGAAATATCTAACCACACCCTTCTTAAGTTTCTACAGGCCTTTCAGCAGATTCAAAAGGCTGTCCACCCGACCGTCCAAGGAGCCGATCCCCAGCTTGCCTCTGAGCCTGTCTACAAGTTCCAGTCTGGTAACCTGGTCTGGGTTAAAAGGATCCTGACACAGACTTTGGAACCCAATCTCTCAGGATGAGTCCATGATTTGACTCATGCTTGTAGAACCAGTGGAGAATGTTATGGGCTAACCTGAGGTCTTAGCCTTAGTATAAGTAATGCCATATTGCTACCCTAGGTGACCTAGCTAGTCATGCATAACCACTTGTTTGGCTTCTGTAACTTCTGTTTGACTTGCACCTGAAGAAACAGCCTGTTAGGAACTTTCCATCCTTGTCACAACCAGGATATAAGAGAAGAATCCATCTTTGTCATAACCAGGATATGTATATAATAGAAGGGGTTGACGTGGTTTGTTGAGCTTACACACAACACTGTTTTGTGGCTTCTGAACGTTATGTGTGGCTACAACCCCTGCTGAGCTACCCTGCTGTGATAACCTAAACTTTTCACCCTGAGCTTATGGTTTGTCTGTATAAAAGTAGCCCCAAAAAGCCATTCGGCATTGCAGTTGGGTTCAGTGCCCAGTGTAGTCTCAGCTGGTTAATAAAGACATTTTTTTGGTATATTTTTGGGTCTGAGTGGTCTTCCCTGGTGGTCCTACCTCATAACACTACACCCAGAGGCAAATGGAACTATCATCTTGCCAATATATGAATAATTATTTTATTTTTTTATTTTTTTATTTTTTATTTTTTATTTTTTTTGCGGTACTGGGGGTTGAACTCATGGGCATTCTACCTCCGAGCTACACCCCCAGCCCTATTTTTTATTCTTTATTTTGAAACAGAGTCTCACTAAGTTGCGGAGTGCCTCACTAGGTAGCTGAGGCTGGCTTCGAACCTGGATCCTCCGGTCTCAGCCTCCCGAATGCTGGGATTACAAGCGTGCGCCACCACGCCCGGCTTGAATAATTATTTTATAACATATACAAATGAACTAGAAAATAAAACTATTATTTGTTGAATAAAATGAAATATACATGAGAAAATGCGCTTAAAAAAAATGAAGATACTGGTATCTATATATTGGTCCTGGAGATTGAACCCAGATGCATTCTACCTCTGAGCTACACCCCCAGCCCTATTTTATTTTTTGTGTGTGGTACTGGGGATGGACCCCTGGGGCATTCTACCTCCGGGCTACACTCCCAGCCCTATTTTATTTTTTATTTGGAAACAGGGTCCAAAAGTGAGGGAGTTGCTGACACCCTCACTAAGTTGCTAAGGCTGATCTCGAACCTGCGATCCTTCTGTCTCAGCCTCCTAAGTACTGAGATTATAGGTGTGCGCTACCATGCCTGGCTAAAATTTCTCATATTTAACCTATGTTTTTTTCCCAGTTGCTACTATATCTAAGATTTACTCAATGTTTTCTAAAAAGAGCACAGTAAATGTGGAGCCTATTCTTGCCTAAAAATAGAGCAGTAGTACTTGATGATAGGCTGAATAAATGATAAGTACGTATCTTTTTTTGGTCATCATCTAATATAAACCAGTTTCACTACCTTAGTTTCCTTAGCTATAAAATGGCCCATCGATGTCCCTGATCACTTCCTGTTGCTCTCTGCTTCAGGATACTGTGAGACATGCCATGCCTTACCCTGACCCTTGCCCTTGCACTGCAGTGTCGTCTTGGAGCCAGCTGACTACGGACTAAATCTAAAACTTCTGAAACCATGAGCCAAACAAACCTTTGCTCTTCTAAGTTGTTCTTGTCAGGTATTTTGGTCATAGTGTTGAGAAAAGCTGACTAAAAGAGATGGTGAAAATTTTAAATTGGACACTCCCTTCAATGGAGGGCTGAAGGCAATACTTTCTAAAGGGCAACTCTCATTTTTTGATAGTCCTACTTAATCTCTAAAAATATTTACATCTACAAGGGAGAAAAATAACCAATGATTCTTTTTTTTATGAAAAAGAATATTTATAGCCGGGTGTGGTGGCGCACACTTGTAATCCCAGCATTTGGGAGGCGGAGACCAGAGGATCCAGGTTCGCGGCTAGCCTCAGCTACCTAGTGAGGCACTCTGCAACACAGTGAGACCCTGTTTCAAAATAAAGAATAAAAAATAGGGCTGGGGGTATAGCTCGGAGGTAGAATGCCCCTGAGTTCAATCCCCAGTACCAAAATAATAATAATAATAATAATAATAATAATAATAATAATAATAATAATATTTATTATAATAGAAGCTACTGTGCATGCCTGTAATCCCATTACTTGGGAGAATGAGATAGGAGAATTGCAGGATAGCCTCAGCAATGCAGAAAGACTCTCAACAACCTAGCGAGACCCTGTTTCAAAACAAAAAGTAAAAAGAGTTGGGATGTATCTCAGAGGTAGACTGCCCTGGGGTTCAATCCCCAGTAACTGCCCCCCCCCCCACCATACACACACACACACACACAAAAGCTGGGCGTGGTGGCACCAGCCTGTAATCCCAGTACTTGAGAGGCTGACACAGGAGGACTGCAGGTTCAAAGACAACCAGCAAGTAGTGAGACTCTCATCAACACAGTGAGACCCTGTTTCCAATAAGAAAGAAAATCGGGCTGGCAGGTATAGCTCAAAGGTAGAATGCCTCTGGGTTCAATCCCCAGCACCACACACGCAGCACACACACACACACACACACACACACACACACACACACGTTACTTGGCCATGCAAATTGCATTGTTGTGTGTCAACATAGTTCATTCAGTTCATTCTTAGTAATATAGTACCCTTAGTTAAACCATATCACATCGGCTTTAGAATATTACTAGATAAAAACATACTAGCCGGGCGTGGTGGCGCACGCTCCCAGCATTCGGGAGGCTGAGACCAGAGGATCCGGGTTCGCGGCCAGCCTCAGCTACCTAGTGAGGCACTCTGCAACTTAGTGAGACTCGGTTTCAAAATAAAGAATAAAAAATAGGGCTGGGGGTATAGCTCGGAGGTAGAATGCCCCTGAGTTCAATCCCCAGTACCGCAAAAAAACAACAACAACAACAAAAAACAAAACAAAACAAAAAAACATACCATAAAGCAAATTCTACTTACTTTCAGATGCTGTTTTCTCAGTCCCTGTATGCTTCATTCGTTCCCAGAGATTCTGTTCTTTCTTTTCACAATCTTTAACATCAAAAAGTTCTTTTTCTTCTTTTCTCTTCTGTCTCATTTTGTCATAGGTAGATTTTGAAATAGAAATTTTAGTCTGCATGAAAAAGTTGAAATATCTGTAAGTATTCAGGGAGTCTGACATTTAAAATTTCATCTCTGTCAACTGTATATATGTAATTCAATGTCTATACAAAATAAACTATATATAGCTTTATTTAGGATGGTTTTTGTTTTAGGAATCTTAAAATCTAATATAAATATATAGGATAATATCCAATTAAGTTTATGCCTAAGGATCTTGGACTGTCGTTACTTGAATATACCCTAGAAAACTGTTGATATATATGTGTAGAAAGTACATTATAGAATAATACTATGTACTCTATCACCAGTGGGAAAAGAGAATAATCTGATATTTAAATGTTTAAGAATCAGAAATTTCAGTTATACCAACAAGACTAAAATTTTTAATCAAAATACTTTTACCATTCTATACCCGATACACACAAAACAATGAAATTATAGGCTAAAATTTTACCCTAGTAATTCATAAATAACCTTACATCTTTATCATTTTCAACATCAAGATAAGATGGAATACTTTGTTGGACTGCTCTTCCATAAATCCCTGATGGTGGTTCAATAGTTTGTTTAACTGAAAATGTATCCCCATTTTCCACAGAAGATGTCACTGGTTGGCTGCAGGTTGCTGGTGCTGAATTTGGAATTCCAAACACACCTGGAATCAACCAACCATCGAATAGTCATTAAGTATGTATGCAATGGCACTCTGGATAACAAAGTTTAAGACAAAGTTCTGGCATTCAAGAAGCAAACAATATAGTATGATGTTAAATAGTTATAAAATATATAAACAAATACCCTAACAGGCTAATAATATAAGAAGTACCAGAAAGCAGTTCATGTTAATACAAATAAGAACAGCATTCGTGTGTGTGTGTGTGTGTGTGTGTGTGTATGTGTGTGTGTGTGTTACTGGGGATTGAACCCAGAGGCATTCTACCTCCAAGCTACACCTCCAGCCTAATGAGTCTCACTAGGTTCTGAGAGCCTCACCAAGTTGCTGAGGTTGTCCTCGAGCCTGCAATCCTCCTATCTCAGCCTCCCAAGTACTGGGATTATAAGCGTGCACCACCATGCCCCAATTGTTTTCTTTTTAAAAAGAAGTTCTATTTAATACTCAAATCACTCTCTTCATTGGCATGCTTTTATTATGTGTGCAGAACACATACAATTAAAAAGCTAAGTAACTTTGAAATACCTTTCCCAACAACTACTACTGAGTCTTCTGATAAGGTATTTGTGGATGCAAAGTCAAAACTGGAAATCTGCTGTGAATTTGATGACGACCTTGTAAATCCTAATAAGAAAGAAAGAAAAAGAAAACCCAAAAGACACATTTTAAAATGCTTACTTACTATACAGTATTTTAGGATATTATATAACATGGTCTTTTAAAATTAAAAACTTATTTCATACAAAGAATTTATAATTTACTTAATCATACATGGTAATTAATTCAATAAATACTTACAAAAATACCAAGTATGTACTTTCCACTATGGGGGTCAAGGTGGGAGAAATATACAAGCAAATAATCACAGCATGATAATCAGAGAATGTGAGGAATTGTGAAGGAAATAGCGTGACATCCCGAAACAGATCAAGTCAATCTCACAGCAACCTATATCTTTTCTTCTGTCTCTGTCTCTGTCTCTCTCCCTCTCCCTCACCCCTTTTGTGGTACTAGGGATTGAACCCAGGGGCATTCTACCCCTGAGCGTGTAAAACTCCCAGCCCTTTTATTTTTATTTTGAAACAGAGTCTGTCTATGTTGCTGAGGCTGGCCTCAAACCTGCCATCCTCCTGCCACCATGCCCAGTTCTACCCTATACTTTTGTAGGTTCACTTTTATCTCAGCTTCTCATTATTTACTTAATTATTCTCTCTTTTACTAGATTGTAAGCTTCATGGGGATGAAACCCATGTCTAACTTTGGTTATGATTCTTTCTGGAGCATAGTACAGTGCTTTGAACAGAGTAAGTATTTAATAAATTTATGCTAGATATATGTATCAAAGCAGAAAAAATGAAAAGCAAGATATAATTAATTTGGGATCTATGAAAGAAAAGCAGTTATTTGTTTTGGGTAAATTTAATTGGTAAATGTTATCAAATTATTTTTAATTAGGTAGATAAACTGTTTTGCTCACCGTCTAAGGCTTATAGACTTGTGTTCTGGCTTTGTATGAATACAACAGAAATTAAACAAAGAAACTCATATAGGTGATTATTTGTCACACATTTCTTTTTTTCCCCATGGTGCTAGATATTGAACCCAGGACTTCATGCCTTGTGGACAGGTATTCTACCACTGAGCTACAACCCCAGACCCACATATTTTTTCTAAAGTAGTTTGGAAAAATCAAAATGAATGTGCACTCTTATAGCATAGACCAACCAATAAAAATATTAAATAACAAAAAAGTATTCAGTGACAAAGGGATGTAACATCTCAGTAAATCAAATAATTTTCTCAATAGTCCACAAACATAAACTCTCTATATAAGCTGTCAAGAGATGGATGAATAATTAGACAAGTCTCATAAAGAAAAAATAAGGAAATATTATGTTTTTGAGGGGGAGGTGCTGGGGATTGAACCTAGGTGCTTTCTACCTCTGAGATGTACCCCCAACCTCATTTTATTCTTTATTTGGAAACAAAGTTTTGCTAAGTTGCTGAGGGCCTCACTAAATTGCTGAGACTCATTTTGAACCTGCAATCCTCCTGTCTCAACTTCCCAAGTACTGGGATTACAGTTGTATACCACCATGCCTGGCTAGGACATATCTTTAAGTTTGAACTTCATTTCTAAGACAAGCTGACAATTATTATTATTTTTTTCTTTTTGCGGTACTGGGGATTGAACTCAGAGGCATTCTACCTTCAAGCTACACCCCCAGTCCTATTTTTTATTCTTTATTTGGAAACAGGGTCTCACTAAGTTGCGGAGTGCCTCACTAAGCAGCTGAGGCTGGCAGCGAACCTGGATCCTTTGGTCTCAGCCTCCTAAATGCTGGGATTACAAGAATGCGCCACCACGCCTGGCTTCTGACAATTATTTTTAAACAAACTTATTTTTTATACTAATCAAAGAAATGTTGATGAAATAAATATTGCCATTGTTTCAATTCTAAATATAAACAAAATGCTTAATGACTTCATTACATACAAATATCCTTATATAATCTCTTCATTATTTCTGCCCAATTCATTCAAATACAGAAAGAGAAAATATTAACTCATGGTTTCTCATACTCTAAACATACATCACTAATCACCTTCTCAAGTTATTAATTGGGCTTCAGGATATTATGTAGAAAATGAAGAGGTTCAAAGGGACTGCCAAAAGAGGAAAGAAATGGGAAGAGGCAGAGGTAGTTCTGAGAGGTAATTCTAAAAAAGTTTTTTCCTCCCTCCCTCCCTCCCTTCCTTCCTATTGAACCCAGAGACATTCTATCTCCAGGTCTTTTTAGTTTTTGAGCTACATCCCCCAGCCCTTTTTATTTTTTTGTTTTGTGGAAATGGGGATTGAACCCAGAAGCATTCTACCACTGAGCTACATACCCAACCCTAGGTTTTTTATTCTTTACATTCTTTTTTTTTTCTTGCGGCACTAGGGATTGAACTCCCTACCTCCGAGCTATACCCCCAGCCCTATTTTTTATTCTTTATTCTTTTATTTATTTATTTATTTTTTGCGGTACTGGGGATTGAACTCAGAGGCATTCTATCTCCGAGCTATACCCCCAGCCCTATTTTTTATTCTTTATTTTGAAACCGAGTCTCACTAAGTTGCGGAGTGCCTCACTAGGTAGCTGAGGCTGGCCGCGAGCCCGGATCCTCCGGTCTCAGCCTCCCGAATGCTGGGATTACAAGCGTGCGCCACCACGCCCGGCTATTCTTTATTTTTTGAAACCGAGTCTCACTAAGTTGCGGAGGGCCTCACTAGGTAGCTGGGGCTGGCCGCGAACCTGGATCCTCTGGTCTCAGCCTCCCAAATGCTGGGATTACAAGTGTGCACCACCACGCCCGGCTCTTATTCTTTATTTTCAAACAGGGTCTCACTAAATTGCGGAGGACCTCACTAGATAGCTGAGGCTGGCTGTGAACCTGCAATCCTCCTGTCTCAGCTTCCCACATACTGGGATTACGAGCATGCACCACCATGCCCAGGTTATGTTTTGTTTTGAAAGAGGATCTCACTAAGCTGCTGAGGCTGTTCTCAAACCTGCAGTACTCCTGTTTCAGCCTCCCAAGTACTGAGATTACAAGCGTGTGCCACTATGCCTGGCT
>PVLC010042263.1:0-13130 GCA_004027655.1 Graphiurus murinus
CCCTGCTCTATCATTGACCACACCTACTACCTCAGGAGAAAACTGGGCACCTTGCTCTTCGCCCTGCTCCTACACTCTGATGGGTGTGCCTCGAAGCCTGTCCACACAGCCTTTCCTCCAGCCCTGTGAGTAAGGCATCCTCTCCTACTCAGCAAGAATCCCTTCTGCTGTCCTTTAGTGCCCGCATGTTCCTCCTCAAGACTGCTGTTCCATCAGTCACCCCCCTTCTGCCCACCCCATATCTTCCAGCCCCCCCCCCCTCCTGGCCCTTCCCATCAGCATTGAAACCAGCTCAGATCTCTCCCACCCTGAAGGCGAAAGGCTCTTCTTTAGGTCTCCACTTCCCCGACAGCATCTGGGAGCATCATCTCCACTTTGTCCCTTCCCGTTCTACCCTCTGCCCTCCACTCACTAGTTCCCACTCTCACTTCTCTAAGAAACGGACACCTCCCTGCAACTGCCAAATGTCTTGGCCTCTGCCGCTTTAGATATTGCTGTCCCTATTTTAAACTCTCTCCTCCCTGGGTTTCGTGTGTGTGTGTGTGTGTGTGTGTGTGTGTGTGTGTGTGTGTGTGTGTGTAAGAAGGTGAGGTACTAGGAATTGAACCTAGGAGCATTCTACCTCCAAGCTATACTTCCATTCCTTTTTTTTTTTTTTTTGAAACAGAGTCTTGTTAAGTTGCTAAGAGTCTCACTAAGTTGCTGAGGCTGATCTTGAGCCTGCAATCCTCCTGTCCCAGCCTCCCAAGTGGAGGTAAACTGAGCCATACTGGTCAACAGGGAAGGGAACCAGAGATCCTCTGTAGGTATCCCGAAGGGTCAAATGAAGACCAATCATTGAAATATTAGAAAAAAGACAAATTTCTGCTGAACCTAAAAGACCCTGTAAAAGTCTGAGTAGCTCAGAGATGAGCTTGAGTACCTTATAAGGTTGTGAGACCTTGATTACTAAGCGTGTTCATCCACCAGCTTTAAGTTCCTACAAACGTCAGGAGCCTTTGACCCTGTGAGAAAGCAAAACTGAGCTTCTGCAGATCTGATTCTGAAGGTTTCCATTTAAAACCTGGTGATATTGCTGCCAGTTGGACAGTTGCACGCTCTCTGGAGGCTTGAAACCCCTGAGATGGAAATGACAGTAGGGACATTTTAGGATTCCTGAGGGAGCCAAAGAAATTCAATCAACTCTCAAGTGAGAAAAAACTGATAGTCGGAACTCATCATGGAATACTTTCTCAGAGGTATTTCCACTCAGCTACATGTGTATGGAAATGTTCAGTGGTATGGGTTTTGCATTACTCAAATTGCAGTAGAACCTTTGTGTTAAAGTTCTGTATCCAACGAACCTATTTAGGGACCCCTGAACCTGGGTGGAGCATAATGGCCTTACAGTCAGGCAGGGAGGGACCTTTGTGACTAAATCTACAGATATGTCTGCTCTCTGGGTAGAGAACAGAAGGTTGGAATTGCTGTCTGAAAAAGAATGGTTCCCACTTAGAGCCAGTTCCAAGTAGGTCTATGCAACAGTGTACCCAAATACTCTGACAGCTCCATTCCTGGGCTATCCCATTACATAATATGTATTCTATTTATGTTTTCTTGCTTATGTTACTCCTACACAGTGTCTCTGGATTCTATCCAGTTCTTCCATAGCTGGATTTTCCAACTCTACCAAGGTCTTCAGATTGATGATCTGACTGGATTATTTCACATAGTACCACCCTTAGACCTGCACCCTACATTTGAGAAGATTCTACTCTGAAGGAATTTATGGGCCTACATAGATGTGCACTCCAGAGTCTAAACCTCCTCCTGGAATCTGAAACTCCCTCTGGACCATCTTCCTCGTACCTGCGAACCTGAAATTCCCCATCTAAACATCCCTGATACTATTTCCAGGTCCTAGACAGGCTTCTTCCCTGGGTCTGGAGGATAGGTTTTGCTGCCTGGGGGTGGACTCCTAGCTGAGGGGTGCCTGAGGCCGGTGCACAGACTCTAGAACTGGGCTATCCCATTACATAATATGGAGACAGGACGAGAAGGGGGTGGAGGCTGAGATCGTTCATTTGCCCTGAGATCATTCTCTTGCCCTGGGCCTTGCAAATCCTAGATATTCCAGGTACAAAGGTGAATAAATTCCAGTCCCTGGGCCCAAGGAACATCAAAGACACAAGCAAACCATAACTTAAGGTAATACTCAAACTAAAGATTGGTTCTTCTGTGTGAAGCCTGGAGTCAGCTTTCAATATGTTACTCTGCTTCCTCTAAATGATCTGCATCTCGCCGGCAGGAAGCAACTGCAGCTCAATGTGTGCCCTGCTCAAAATGCTCCCCGGCTCGATGTTACCTCCACTCTAGAAGAGGAGGGGGCAGGAAGAAAGTACAGTCTCACCCCTCCATGCCTCAGTTTCTTCATCTATCAAGTGAAAATGAGAGTAACTTCTCCTCACATCCCACAGGATTACTTTAAGGATAAATTTAGAATTGACCACCTGATTGCCCAACATCCAAGACTATTCTAAGCAATGGCCTCTCAGAGAGATATGCAGCAAGAGCTAATTTGGGGTGAGAGACACTGATACTCTGGGCTATGTATTGTTCAGTAGCACTGCCAAGTTTTTAAGTCTGAGCTGAGTTCCATGTTACCTAACATGCCGTAAATGTTCCCATGTTCCCTAGCATGACTTGATTGATGCTAATCAACATGTACTCAAGAGATGAAACAAAATTTAATATTAGTCCAAGAAGATTATATCCTAAGATCTCTAGCAAGGACCAACTCTAGCCATGGGGAAACAAGCACACTTCCACTCCGTTGATGGGAATGCAAAGTGGAAGGCATTTGGACAAAATCTTTCAAAACCACACAGGCAGTTACCTTTTGACCTCGCAAACCCATTTCTGGTAATTGATCCTACAAATACACATGCATTCCTATGAGATGACATTTGTATAAGGTTTGTTATGGCCGCAGAGGTTCCAACAGCAAAAGATTAGAACTAGCCCAAGGGTCCAGAGAGACTAGATGAATATACTATGATATGTCCTTACAACACAATACCTTTAAATGGAATGAAGAAGCTTTCTATACATGAATGTGGAAAAAGCTCTTTGATGTATTATTTGTGTAAGAAATTGTTTGAAATCAGAATACATTTTAATATTTGCTTGTGTTTAGCAAAGAAACACCAGAAGAGTGTGTGAGAATTTAATAAAAGAGGTGGAATTTTTATATTGTTTTTAAGTTTTAAATCATATGAATATCTAACTTTGAAAAAAAAATAGAAATCAACAAAGAAGAAATCTCTCTCCAGAGTGCACTCCAGAAAGGCAGGGTGTTGAACTTGTTGGCAAAGGATCTAATTTGATCTCAGATGGGCCCTTGTGCACCCTGAATTTCCTCAGCTGGAAGACAGGATGAGGTGGCCCTGTCTGCTCTCAGTTCCTTCCAGCCCTTCTTTTCTATAAATAAGATGCTTTCTTGGGTCATGCCCTGTGTTATATCATTGCTGCTTTCTATGCCCTTTTGTTTATACAGACAAAAGCAAGCTGACTGAGCATGTTGGGCACCAATTTCCGGAGAATTCCCAGCATCTCCTAATCCGTATTTGGTTACCCCCCACTCTTGGGCTGTATTTGTCAATTGTCTATGTTCCCATGTTTCTCTCTGAGGCTTTAAATTTTCACTTTAACTTGGATTAGTCCTTTTAGAAAGCAATTTGGTCATATAAAAGGTAACTCATAAAAGAGTTTAGTAGAGCATCCTGTTTCTTGGGTAATTACCCTCTACGTGACAAAGTCCAGTTCTGCTTTGTTCATTCAGTTGGAATCATTTCAGTTAAATGTTGTGGGACAAGGGAGCAAGGGCAATAGAAACCCTTGGGTAGAGGATATGGAAGATGAGGTGAGCTGGACTGAGAGAAGGGCAAAACTGGGGACTGCAGAGGAGCTGGACAGGGCAGTCCTCGGTGCCAAGGGGCTTTCCAGTGCTCTGTGCAGCACAGAGGCATAGTTAGTCGCCCCCTAGGTTGTGCAAAGGAAAGACTCTGTGTGGTAGGCATGGAGATGGCATCTAGGCTAAAAGCCAAAGGAAGAAGGAATATTAGATACCAGCTCTACCATTGAGTCTGGTCCCAGGTACAAAGGAGGCAGCCAGACTCTCACATCTGGCTGAGTGTCTGGTGCTGGTGTGAATTGTTGGTATAAACCCATGAAATGCTCAAAGATCCCAGCATGACAACTTTTTTCCTTTAAGAAACATTTTTGCCCAGAAGCTTAACATTTTTAAATTTTAAAAAGTCTTCAGTGGGGCGTAGTGGCGCACACTTGTAATCTCAGTACTTGGTAAGCTGAGAGTGGAGGATCCAGGTTTGCGGCCAGCCTCAGCTACTTAGTGAGGCTCTCTGCAACTTAGTGAGACCCTGTTTCAAAATAAAGAATAAAAATAGGGCTAGGGGTATAGATTGGAGGTAGAATGCCCCTGGGTTCAGTCCCCAGTAACGCAGGGAGAAAAAAAGTCCTCCATTCAATAATCATGTCCCTTGGCACTGACCCCAAGGAGTTGAGAGTTTATGTCCACACAAAAACCTACATATGAATGGTTTTTTTTTTATTAATTGGTGCATTGTAATCATACATCTTTGTTAGGTACAAGCTGATAAAGGCATATATGCAAACATTTCTCATTTAACCCCTTCCCCAATTCCCACCCCACTCCCTCGCCCTCCCTCCTTCTCGAGTTCAGTTTAGTGATTGACTTTGATATATTTGTGAAAGTACATCATGTGCATTAGGGTGTCCCCCCCACCCCACCCATCACCTTCAATTAAGTCAACTTCTTTGCTTTTCGAGGTTTTCTCCTTTTTTATCTGGAGTCCCTCTTATGCCCCATCGTCTCCCTAGCATCTGCATATTAGGGAGAACATATGGTTTTTTACTCTTTGTGACTGACTAATCTCACTTAACATAATGTTTTCCAGTTGCATCCATTTCCCTGCAAATAACATGATTTTGTTCTTCTTTATGGCTGAGTAAAATTCCATTGTGTACATATCCCATAGTTTTGTAATCCATTCATCTGTCAATGGATATCTTGGCTGTTTCCATAGTTTGGCAATTGTGAATTGTGCAGCTATAAACATAGATACACACGCCTCAGTCTGATAGCTTGGTTTCCATTCTTTTGGGTAGATACCCAGAAGTGGTATTGCTGGATCACATGGTAGGTTCATTCCCATTTGTCTGAGGATCCTCCATACTGTTTTCCAAAGTGGTTGCACTAATTTGCAATCCCACCAACAATGTATTAGGGTTCCCACTTCTCCACACCCTCGCCAGCATTTGTTGTTGTTCGTGTTTTTTATGATTGCCATTCTGATTGGAGTTTTGATTTGCATCTCTCTGATTGCTAATGATGTAGAACATTTCCTCATCATCTATTGGCCATTTGCATTTCTTCTTTTGTGAAGTGTCTATTTAGATCCTTTGCCCATTTTTTGATTGGGCTATTTGTTTTCTTGGCTGTGAGTTTCTTGAGTTCTCTGTATATCCTAGATATTAGTCCTCTATCAGAAGAGTAGCTGGCAAAAGTTTTCTCCCACTCTGTGGGCTCTCTGTTGAGGTTCTTGATAGTTTCCTTTGCTGCACAGAAGCTCTTTAGTTTAACGCAATCCCATGTATTGATCTTCCTTCGAGTTGCTTATGCTTTTGGGATCTTGTTGAGAAAGTTTTGACCTGTGCCTATGTGTTGAAGTGTTGGGCCTATGCCCTCTTCAAGTAGCTGCAAGGTCTCTGGCCTGACTTCTAGGTCTTTGATCCACCTTGAGTTGACTCTCGTGCAGGGTGAGAAAGTGGGGTTTATTTCCATTTTCCTGCATATAGTTAACCAGTTTTGCCAGCACCATTTGTTAAAGAGGCTATCTTTTTTCCAGTGTATATTTTTGGCTCCTTTGTCAAAAGCTAATTGACTGTAAGCACGTGGGTCTGTTTCTGAATCTTTTATTCTGGTCCATTGATCTATGTATCTGTTTTTGTGCCAATACCATGCTGTTTTTATTACTATGGCTTTGTAGTAAAGTTTGAAGTCAGGTATTGTGATACCTCCTGCATGGTTCTTGTTGCTAAGGACTACTTAGCTATCCTGGGCTTTTTGTTGTTCCAAATGAATTTAAGGACTGATTTTTCTATGTCTATGAGGAGTGACCTTGGTAATTTCATGGGTATTGCATTGAATCTGTAGATCACTTTTGGGAAGATAGCCATTTTGATGATATTTATTCTGTCTATCCAAGAGCATGGAAGATCTTTCCATCTTCTAAGGTCTTCATCAATTTCTTTTTTCAAGTTTTTATAGTTTTCCTTATAGAGGTCTTTTACCTCTTTGGTTAGGTTTATCCCTAAGTATTTTATTTTTTGGGGTGCTATTGTGAATGGAATTGTTTTCTGGATTTCTTTTTCAGTGGATTTATGGTTGGCACTCAGGAAAACTTCTGATTTTTGAAGATTGATTTTGTATCCAGACACTTTGCTGAATTTGTTGATCAATTCTGTAAGTTTTTTGGCTGACTTTGTTGGGTCTTCTAAGTATAGTATCATGTCATCTGCAAAAAGGTATAGTTTTAGTTCTTCTTTCCCTATTTTTACCCCTTTGATTTTCTTCTCTTGCCTTATTGCTCTGGCTAGAGTCTCAAGTACTATATTGAACAGAAGAAGTGATAATGGACATCCTTGTCTTGTTCCTGTTTTTAATGGGAACTCTTGCAGTCTTTCTCCATTTAATATGATGTTGGCTGTGGGCCTATTGTATATTGCCTCTATGAGGTATGTTCCTTCTATTCCGATTCTCTGCAGTGCTTTTATCATGAATGGGTCATATGAATGTTGATAACAGCTTTATTCTTAACTGCCAAAATTCAGAAACACCAAGATATCCTTGAGGAGGTGAATGGATAAACTGTGGTGCATTCAGACAATGGAGTATTATTTAGCACTAAAAATAAATTAGCTATCAAGCCAGGAAACGACATGGAGGAAACTTAAATATGTGTCACTGAGTCAAAGAAGCCAGTCTGAAAAGGATACACATTGTGTGGCTCCAAATATTGGACATTCAGAAGAAGGCAAAACTACAGAAACAGTAAAAAGATTAGCAGTTTCCAGTGCTTAGTGGAAAATGAAGGTTTTTAGGGCAATGAAACTACTCTGTATGATACTATATGGTGAATACATTTGTCAAAGCCTACTGAACAGCCAGGCATGGCAGCACATACCTGTATCCCAGTACTTGGGAGGCTGAGACAGGAGGATCTCAAGTTCCAGGCCAGCCTCAGCCACTTAGTGAGACTCTCAGTAACTTAGTGAGACCCTGTTTCAAAATAAAAAGTAGAAAACAGGACTGGGAGTGTAACTTGGAGGTAGAATGCCCCTGGGTTCAAATCCCAGTATCAAAAAACCGTAGAAAATGTCCATCAAAAGTGAACCCTAGCCGGGCGTGGTGGCACACGCTTGTAATCCCAGCATTCCGGAGGCTGAGACCGGAGGATCCGGGTTCGCGGCCAGCCTCAGCTACCTAGTGAGGCACTCCGCAACTTAGTGAGACTCGGTTTCAAAATAAAGAATAAAAAATAGGCCTGGGGGTGTAGCTCAGAGGTAGAATGCCCCTGAGTTCAACCCCCAGTACCGCAAAAAAAAAAAAAAAGTGAACCCTAATGTAAACTTTGGGTGATGATGTGTGTCAACGTAGGTTCAACAAATGTACCATTCTTGGTATGGGCTGTTTATAATGTGGCAGGCTGTGAATGTGGGGAGGGGGACAAAGGGTATATGGGAAATCTCTGTTCTTCTTAATTCTGCTGTGAACCTGAATCCACTCTAAAAAATAAAGTCTAGTCTCTAAAAGAAACCCAATTACCCTCACTCAAACATAACTGTTTCTTTTCTCCATATTTACTTCCAGGTTCTGATCATAATAAGAACTTACTTTTACAGAAGTAAAATAATCATGTAGTTAAATTTCTGCAGCATTGCTTCATAAGCCTGTGGCCTCAAAGTCTTCATAATGATTATTTTAATGACTTAGTAGTATTCCATTGCATAGATACACTGTAATTTAGTTAACCATTGTCCTATTATGCTGAAGTTCCTTGTACATTTAGCTTTCCTATCCATAGACAGTTTTCTTTTAAAATAAATTCTCAAGAGGGGCATACCCAGGTTAAAAGAGCTGAATATGTTGGATATTTTTGTTTCTTTGTTTCTTTTTTTTTTTTTTTTCAGTACTGGAGATTGAACCCGGGGTCATTCTAATTCCCAGCTACACTCCCAGCCCTATTTTTTATTCTTTATTTTGAAACAGGGTCTCACAAAGTTGCAGAGAGCCTCACTAAGTAGCTGAGGCTGGTCACGAACCTGTGATCCTCCAGTCTCAGCCTCCCAAGTACTGGGATTACACGTGTGCGCCATCACACCTGGCACTTTCTTATTTTTTTTTTTTAACTTTATCCTATCTATAGCCGTGGAACTTACTAACACAATTAGACGGATTATCTGTTCATGTTTCTTGGACATTATTTGGGGTCAAGAATTTGTTTTCTCATGTAATTGAATAATCTTTCTAAAATTTGGATTTAAATTATTGTAACCATTATTTTTATTTAAAAAGTAGTGCTATCCAGGCATGGTGGCACTGCCTGTAAACCCAGTACTTGGGAGGCTGAGACAGGAGAATCATCCTAAGTGAGGTCAGCCAGACTCATAAAACCATATATGGTTTTCTGCTCATATGTAGAAGTTAGAGGAAAAAGAGACCTTCTGAAAATGAGGAGAGAGACCAGTAGGGAAGTGAGTGGGGCTTGGGAGGAGCATGGAGAGGAGGGGGAAAAGGAAGTGTGAGGAAGAAAATAAGCCAAATAATGTTATGTGCATATATGCATGTATCACTGTGAATCTCACTATTGTGTACAGGGAGGTAGGAAGGGGTGAGAGACAGGACGGGAAGGGAAACACACCAACTAATTGTATGTGCATATATAAATGGATACCTTTGAATCTCACCATGATGTATAATTATAATGCACCAATAAAAAAATGTAAGTAATGCTATCACATTTGATATGCTTAATCTGTTGTTTTCTTAAGTTCTTTCTTTGAAAATTTCCATTGTTATCTATCAATACTTTTCTTATCATTTCTTTCTGTAGACTCATTTGTTATAAAATTATTCCTCCACAATAGAAGCAAACACTTTAATCTTTGCTAGCTTTTCCGTGACTCAACTTAGATGTTAATAAGCTGTAGACCTGATGTTTATTTTTGTGTGTGGTGTGAGGCCCCAGAAAGAAGCAGAAGTCAGTCTTGATTGATTCTATTTTCTTTACAACATATACAGTCCTTCCCCCCAAAAGTCAGTTGGGCAACATTAATTATCCCACAGGAGTAGTTATTTATAAGTTAACCAGTCGACTTACCCATTGCTCTACAAGGCTGGGCTTCTATTTGTCTGGTCATGAATCTGAACTTAAATGATTTGACATCAAAATGAACTGTTATTTGAAAGACTAATCCAGAAGCTGAAGGATATTGCTTTTAACTATCAGCTGGTCTTTTCCAGCACATTGCTAGTTGCAGGACAGAATGGTAGCAAAGTTAGGGGTGGGCATAACCAATAAATTGGGCCTGGTGTAGAGCAGACAGACTTGGCTTCCTACATCTATTACTTCCTAGCTGGAAGTCTTGAGCAATCTGAGCTCTGGGATTCTCATTTTGTAACAAGAGCCCAAAAGAGCTCTTGGCATGAAGGAAAGGAGAATTAGAAATCATACAGTCAGAGCACCCAGCACAATGCCTGACCCTGAAAATGTGCTAATGCCTGATAACGATTATAATCTCTCTTGCTTCCATTGTACTGAAAATACAAGTGCATTTAAAATTCTCAAGAGCCTGGAGGATGTGCACAGGTATGGGAAAGCATGGATATCGAGAAGGAAATGTGAATGTGTGAAAGAATCACTTACACACACACACACACACACACACACACACACACACACACATATACTTCCAAGCCCCACTGAGGACATTTTCATTGCACATATATATAGATCATGGCCACGTTATCTAAACTGTTTATATGAGTCTATCAGAATTTATCTGTTGTCAGTCTCTAAAAGGCTGAAAGCTTCCCAGTTTATTGTAACACACACAACAGTCCCATTTCTGAGAATTTCTTTTAAAGTATCCACCTATGAAATAATGTACTTACGAAGTTACTACTGCAGCAAAAGGCTGTAAACACTTCAAATCTCTATCACTAGGGAGTTGGTTGAATAAACTATGATACAGACACACAAAGGAACACTCTGTAGCTATTAAAAAAGAGTGAGGAAATGCCCTATGAACTGATAGGGTACAATTTCCTGGATTTGTGGCTAGGTAAAAAAAAAAAAGCAGGTGCAGCACAGGTTGTAAAGCATGCTACCTTTTTTACAGGGCTTCCAAGAGCAGGATAATTCCCTCCCCAGGTTGCAAAATCACTAACAGAGAATTCATCCCAGGAAACCAAGGCAGGTTCCATACTGATATTTAACAGGCTAAAGGAGCAAAACCAGAGCATCATCTAAATGGATGCTAGAAAGTTCTTTGCTATAACTCAAAATCCATCATGATTCTTAAGAGAAAAAAAAATTAAACCCTGTTGATGTTCAAGATAATACGAAGAGACTCCCTTAATACTATCAACCTATTAGAAAACAACAGAAAGTCTGAGAAACAATGGTGGAATAATAAAAGCATTGTTATAAAATCAGACTCAAGGAAAAATGAGAGCCGGGCGTGGTGGCACACGCTTGTAATCCCAGCATTTGGGAGGTTGAGACCGGAGGATCCGGGTTCGCAGCCAGCCTCAGCTACCTAGTAAGGCCCTCCGCAACTTAGTGAGACTCGGTTTCAAAATAAAGAATAAAAAATAGGGCTGGGGGTATAGCTCGGAGGTAGAACGCCCCTGAGTTCAGTCCCCAGTACCGAAAAAAACAAAAAAAAAAAAAAAAAAAGGAAAAATGAGTTTTATTTGGGCTTGTTCTGGAAGTTCTAGCCAACACACTGAAATAAAAAGAAAGAATAAACTATTATTATTTTCAAATGATGTGATGTTAGCCAAAAGAGGATTAGCTAAGACAAGAAATACCAGGCAATAGAATCCTATGCAGCTACAAAAGATGAGGATGTAGAATTACATTTACTATTGTAGGAAAGTATTTAAGACATGTTACCAATGGAGAAAGCAGATTACAAAACAGTTTCTTACTACGATTTTATTTAAATATATATTTATATGACTATGTTGACCATATACATAGAGAAAAGTCTGGAAGGAAATTTACCAAAATATATTTAGAGATTATATCCCTGGGCTACAGGGTTATTTTTCCATATTTCCTAAATGCTTTATTATGAGCATATTTATAAAATAATTTTAAAACATAAAACTTTTAGCTACAAATGGATTGTATGCAAGAAAAACCCATTTCAAGTTCATCGGGATGAGACGCATTTCTCCTAAAGTTTGTGACCTAAGAGCACTTTCCAACTCACCCCACCTCCCTGAAAAAACGTATTGATCAGTTCAGACGGGTTCCTGACCCTCTAAAAGGAATCAGATCACTGGGTTCCCAAAAGGGCTAGCCTGGGCTCTATTCCGTAGCAGACCATGGGCCCTGGTGTTGGAACATACACTCAGTCCTATCCCCTAGCTGTTTGCAAAAAGCCCCCAGCCCTCTAAGGCTGCTCACCTTGACCAGAGTTAAGACGGCTTCTCCTTGTAATACATCCACCAGAAGCTTTTGCCTCCCTAGAGGGTAGATTTGGAAATCATTCTAGCAGCCTCAAGCCTCCAAAAGCCAGGCTTCTCGGCCCCATTGAAGGTAGGCTGAAGGTCATGGACAGAGCATGCCAAGTCCAGTCACCTTCTCCCATGTCTTGTGGACCCTAGATGTCCTTCGCCTATGCCTATCCCCAGAGAGCTGGCTCATTCTGCTACTTCATCCTATAGGCCACGTCTCATGAACCCCAGGCTTGCTGTTCCCCACCTCATCTTAGACACGCTGCTTGGCACAGGTGGCTATTACATGTGGTACACAGGGTCTTCTTATTCTCCACTCTGTACCCTGAAGTTGTGAGAAGGACCCTACTGGGTGTCAGTTCATCTGGAGAGAGGCCTAGATTTGCCATCTCCCTGCATCAACTGGAGTCATAATGTAGCATCCCTCCCTAGAACTTTCTGCCATGTACTCACCCCACATCTGCCTTCCTGACCCAGTCCCCACCACACCACTGGAGGTGGCCAGACCAACTCCATAAGCTGGACATCTTTGCCCCAGCTAGGAGGATTGCCTTGATATTCCTGCAGCATGTGAGTGAGCAAGCCACACCAGTGTTGCTGGGTGACTCAGTAGACTGAGATCAAGTCTGGCCTTGATCATCGTGGGACTTTGAAAAATACTGGCATACTATTTTTCATTCATTATCTACCCAGAACCAGCTCCCTATCAGTCTCCACTTTGCATAATTCAGTTGTGAACCAGGAAATAATATACAAATACAAACCTGCAAGGACTAGAAAAGTGCAAGGCCTTCAAGAGGAAGCAAACAGCACTGTGCCTCCAAAACGCCACTGGTTACCATACAGCACTCACATTCATAATAGGAATCCCAAGTCTGTCTGTCTCTCTGTGTGTCTGTGTGTCTGTGTGTCTGTCTGTCTGTCTGTCTGTCTCTCTCTCTCTCTCTCTCTCTCTCTCTCACACACACACACACACACACACACACACACACACACACACACATACTTTCAGCATGCTTATTAAGGCTATCAAGGTATTTCCAAAGAACTTGCAGACCTATGAAAGCTACCCTCCTTGCTCAAACTGAGAGGGTTCCTTGCTCCTCCTTGGAATGTCTCCACCAGAAGCTTTTGCACAAGCATCTGCAGAGGCAGCCTGGGTGGATTCTCATAATTTGCACTGCTGTTCTCAGATACTGATTCGTATGGCCGGGTGTGGTGGCGCACACCTGTAATCCCAGTACTTGGAAGGCTGAGACAAGGAGGATCAAAGGTTCAAGGACAGCCTAAGCAAGTACAG
>PVLC010042264.1:0-12780 GCA_004027655.1 Graphiurus murinus
GTGTAACTGATCAATCATATATTCATCCCAAAATATAACCAGTGGTTTTAGGTAACTACATTTACTTGATGGGAGAGAAGAAAAACCAGACAGCAACAGAGGTGGCGGAGATATTTTGCTATTCCAAACACATAAAGGTATGGGTCAGAATGGTCTGAATACTCACTGTTCTTCTTGTACATCAGAATTTCAAAGGAATTCATCTCATAATTCTCAAAGGTTTGTCGCACCTTTTCAATTGTGTCCTTATCAGTCAGCTCCCCATACATAAAACTGCAAATCAAAGAGCTCAAGTTAGCACATCAACAAGTATTTATTATTCTACAGCACATGTTAAATAGCTGTTCTCTACCCAGCACTGTGTGATGCACTGTAGAACAACACACACACACACACACACACACACACACACACACACACACACACTTATTGAATCAAAAGACTTACTTAATTATGAATAAGACTCCATCATTGCCCCCCCACCCTAAACTAAGTCCAATGAGAGTGTTATGGTCAGATATACAATATCCCCTGAAGAGCTTCAGTTGACTTAGTTAAGTCATGAGAGTTGTAATCTAAACAGTAAATGAATCCATTGTAATGGATTTATCTGGGTGGAAACTTAAACCAGCAAGGTGTGGCTGGAGAAGGTGTGGCCGTGTGTGTGTGTGTGTGTGTGTGTGTGTGTGTGTGTGTGTGTGTGTGTGGCCCCAGGGATTGTGCTTGTGTCTTTAAATTCCCTTGTTTGTTAGCTCTCTCTGCTTCTGACTTCAGTGATGTGAAGAACAGAGCCCATGTCCTCTCCCTCTCTCTGCTTCCCCCTCCATGCCCTGAGATCCACAGACCTGTACCTGGAATCTCTAAGAAACTGTGATCGAATAAATCTTCCTTCCTCTAAGGTGTGTGATAGGGCCTTTTGGATCATAGCAGTGAATGTTGACTAAGACAGAGAGATACACAGTATCAGTAGATGAGAAAACAGTATAGTCAATGCTAGAGTGGACAGCACACAGAGAAGACACAGACCACTCTCTGGTTGGTCAGAGAAGGCTCTCCAGACAAATGAGACCTAATGGTAGTCAAAAATAGGCTGAGAAAAGAGAAAATTCTAAGCAAAAGATGGGCATGTGCCAAGGCACAGAGGTAAGAGTCAGGTTAACTCCAAAACCTAAATGTAACTCAGCTCATGATGACTGGAATATAGACAAAGAAGGGAAATGTTGCTATAGGTAATATAGAGAAGTCAGCAGAAGCCAGATGATGGTGGGGCTACAGCAATGTAAGCCATGTGAGGTACCATAAATGTTTTTCTGAAAACAACTGGAAGACCTGGGACAGTTTTAAGCAAAGGACAAACATAATCAGATTTTATTTCAGAAATACTACTCTGGGAGGCTTCCAGTAAAGATGGTGGAGTAAATTTGGAACATGAATTCTTTTCCTCTTCTAATTCCTAACAAAATAAATGAAAGAGAGAAAGAGAGGCCACAAAAATCCACCAAGCAAACAAGAAAATGGGCACAATTTGTTACCTTAAACATTAAGACATAGCTAAGGAGAGAAACAGATTTTTCCACTGTTTGTACAATTATTCTGCCCCACTCCCCCAAAAAAGAGAAAAAGTAAAACAGCATTAGGTTAAAAATATTAAGAGAATAAAATTCCACATGTTCTTATTAATACATCTCCCTGCTATTCAAGTTCAGAGAAAAGTCACCCAAGGGGGGCAAATAAGCAGCATGTAAAAGAACTGAAGAAAACCTCAGGATAGGTGGAAATCTACCTACTAACAATGCTTCTCAGCAGAGGCAGGAAAACTGCCAGGACTGTCCTATTTCCTGGGCCCTACAATGAATATGGCCTGAGGACCAAGGCTTGTCCCTCTAGGAACAGAACATATCTTTAAGTAGAATGAACCGGAGCACAAGACACTTACAAGATGCAAACAGAGAAAAGCCATCTTTCAATGGGGCTAGAAAGTTCTGGTTCCCTGATGAAGGCTGCCCATGGGCCCAGCAAGCACTTCCCCTCCCCTCCTCCAGCTTTCAGGTAACCAGGTGACAGTAACCAACAAGAAGAGCAGCCATCCCTCAAGTCTTAGGTGATGCAGAAATGGGGGCGGGGTTTCTAAACAGTACACTTTCCAGCTTCTAAAACTGTGCATACTGAATATAATCTAACTTCTTCTTGATTACTTGAAGCACAGAAACATAGAATTTCAGAGATACAAAGAAGCTGAGGTATCAAGTGCGACTCCTGATCTAAAACTGAGCCACCCAGTCAATCACTATATTTAGCTTGATACTGGAACAATCTTGGGCTTACTACAGGCTTTCAAATCCTGGCACCCTGTAAGAAAAGAATCCTAGCTGTTGATTTTATGAATTCCATGTCACTTTTATAATTTTATATCCCTCCCTAGCCCACTGAAAGATGTGATTATCTGTGGTTGTCCTTTTGTGTATCTTATGCAGCACTGGTTTTGGCTTGTACTCATTACCTATATACCATGAAAATGGAAAATTGGACTTGTTGAAATATCTTTAAAAAGAATAGATCAAGATGAAATTATCCCTGCCTGAGAACAAGAGGATGTCTCCTCTTTTTCTTTCTGAGTTAATTTTTTAGATAGTTGACCTCCATTTGAGTGAAGTAGTGATAGATAGGCTAGTAATTTTCTTCACAAGGTAACAGGAATCCCTGAAAAGCTGTCTTCACAAAAATGGAGTGCCATAATTACATCCAATTTTCATTGGTCTTATGTATGTTTTTAAGCAGTAGTTTACTAGCAAGTATAAGTGTCCTTTACCTGGACATTAGATTGCAAATGTCTACAATGCAAGAAATAAGAGAAAGAGGCTCCTGAGCTATCAGTAACATAGCTAGCACAAAGGCTTATTTGTTCTTAGAGAAGGGACATGTTGAAGTAATTTTATAGAATTGTGTGTAAAAGAAAAGTTGGCTAAACTAGCTAGATATTTTATCTGACTTCCCATAGCCAAGAAGAAAAGTGGGTAAGGAAATGCTGGTCAAGTCACACTAAAGAGTAAGCTAAGCTTCTCAGTTTGTTGATTGTACATGTGCAATACAGATACAGATGAAGATGCAGATATACAAATAAACTGATACTTAAGAGGGAAACAGCATACAAAGAATCTAAGAGAATTCTATTGCATTGAGTCATAATTTCTAAACCTTTGAGCAGTAGAAGGGAAATCTCAGATTGCCCATTTTTTTAGTATTAACAATCTAAAATGTTTTTAATTACAATATTTTCCAAATATTTAACACTTTTCATCAAACTAGCTATTTGGCTGATTTATTTTTTCCTTTTTTTATATGCTTTAATCAGGGCATTGTAATCTCACATCATAATGAAGTTCAGAATGATATGACTTAATACATGAAAATGTAACTTCATGAATGAGTCTATTTCTTGATTTGGCAAGCTTAGAAAAATGATTCCACTTTATGCAAACACCATTGAAGATAAAAGGCTGAAGAAGGAAGGTAAGAGGAGCCAAAGGCTTTGTTGTGTCAAGACCTTGCCAGGGCACCACAGAGGAATGTCTGGCAGGATTCAGGCTACATGCCTAGCTCAACACCTTGAAGATGCTTTCCTAACACCCAGGCCCAAGGGTACTGTTTGGTTAGTAACCCTGTCAAATACACACACTGTGCTTTTAGCACAATTTGCTAAGATATCTATCAGTACAAATTACAAGGCCACAAAGTATTAGTTCTCTTCTCTTTTTCTGAAATAAAGAATTTTATTTGAGGAAAACTCTATGAAGAAAGCTCTTGTCTCCAACATTATAAATTACTCTTCTCTAAAATGTTCAACAATTCTCAAATATTAACTTAATCATCTAAAGTTTCATTTTCATTTTACTTTCTAATTTTTACATTTAATTCAATCTAAAACTTCATAAGCTTTTGAGTTCACATATTGGAGTCAGAAATGTTTTCCTTAGTTTTTCTAAGTTTCCCTCATCTTACTGACTGCAAATATGTTGGTTGTAGGGACCATGTTTTACAACTTCCTTGATTTTCACAGAACTTGTATGAACTAGAGAAGATGTTGCAATAAAAATTCTCAATAAAAGCTGGACATGGTGGCACACGCTTGTAATCCCAGTACTTGGGAGGCTGAAACCGGAGAATCTGAGTTCTCAGCCAGCCTCAGCTACTTAGTGAGGCCCTCCGCAACGTAGTGAGACCCTGTTTCAAAAACTAAAGAATAAAAAATAGGACTGGGGACCTAGCCTGGAGGTAAAATGCCCCTGGGGGAAAATTTTTTCTCAATAAAAAGTAAAGGTAATTACCAAATTTCCAAAAGATACAATAGATTGCTCACCAAAACAACCCCAAACATAAATACCTGCAGGTACTGCTTTTTTGCATCACTTCTGCTCTGTGATAGCCAGACAGCTTGCAAAATCCATCATTGCTGTACACGATAGGCCAGTCCACTATCTGGGCATTCCCCAACACAAAATTAGTATCTGTTTAAAAAAAGAAAAGGAAAAGAAAAAAAAAGAAAAAGGCACATGAGGTAAGGCATTAGTTGAGATTCAATAAGGATATAACTGATGTTAGCCAATCCAGGTACTTCTACTTCCCTACATGGTCTCTTGAACAGAAGTGTGGCCTTGTGAGAAAGGCAAAAGAGCAATGCTTTGGAACTGAATGTTTTGAATGTAAATGCTAAGTCAGTGTCAACTAAGAACACGTTAGTAAAGGAGGCATGCTTAACCAACCAACCAATCACAGCCCCTGCAGAAATCCAACGGATTCCTAGGATACATATTCAAGTCCTAATTCCTCATCCCAGTGAAAATGTATCAATAATACAGAGTAGGAGAAAACCAAAATCCAGCATCTTAGCCTTGTCAGTATTTTAGGCAGAAGATACAAGTTAGCTTTATGGACCTTCTTAGGATAGGGCCTGCTTAGGGGGTCAGAGGAAGGCACTACCTCATGGACCACACGCATTGTACAGACACTTACCCTCTGTGAGCAAGAATGACTAGACCCCCCTCGTGCCACTGCTTCATGGAGGATGACCAAGATGCTCACACCACAGAACCTTCTCACTGACTTTGAAATTTTGCAGCCATAGAGCTGCACATTAGTGTTCTCTCACAGAGCACCAGCCTACCACTCTCTTAGGATGCAGGTTTAACCCACTGATTCCCAAGGTTTAAATTCTGTGGACATAATCATTATTGCAAGGTTACCATAAGTGGCATCTTGGTTACTCAATTTCAGTTTTTAAAGGTGTTGCACATCTGAGATGATGGGAAAAATAGCTGGGTTACACATGACTGGCAGGCTTAGTGTGTTCTCACCACTTCTGACTTTTTTTTTATAATGTGCTTTTATTGGTGCATTATAGTCTCACATCATAATGTAAATCATGTTGAGTGACATACATGCACACAGCATGAGACAGTTGCCTGGGCTACATATGAATGGCAGGCTCAGTGTGTTCTCACCACTTCTGACATTTCTGGAGATCAAAAGTCACCAATATCTTTTGTACTCGGGAAATCAATTGACTGTCTTTTCAAGGATTTTAACTAAGCAAATAACATTTAAATTAAGCAAATAACCATTATTTTAGTTTGCTTTCCTCTTCTCCACAGAGTACACATGCACTTCTTCTCCCCTCACCCCCCAAAAAAGAAATACATACATACCCTTCCTTGTTATAAATTGAAGACTACACATAATCTGTGTGTGTGTGTGTGTGTGTGTGTGTGTGTACACTATCTAGAGTGAAGTAATGGCCCTTATGTAGGTGAGAGGCTAATTTCTTTCTAGGACAACATTTGCCATTTATTCACAGTGGGTAACCACCCCCTCCTGTCCACATAGGGAGGTGCCTATGTATGGGTCAGACAGGTTTCTCCATCCTTCACAGATGAGTTTACTTTTTCGATTTGACAGGTATAGGGGAAATGGTTACCCCTCACACAAACACTATAGAATGCTTTTTCACCACTTGCAAAAACAAAGCAGGAGTGGGAAGAGGCCAAGCCTATAGTGAGCCCAAACCTCTCAGAGGACGGAGAAGGAAGAAGGGAAACTAAATACAGAAACCTATTTTTGAGTGCTATGATCTATTTAAAAGGAATATAAAATACAACTTTAAGAAGTGAATCTGTACACCTACTTTTCTTTTTTTTTTTTTTTTTGCGGTACTGAGGATTGAACTCAGGGGTATTCTACCTCCGAGCTATACCCCCAGCTCTATTTTTTATTCTTTATTTTGAAATAGGGTCTCACTAAGTTGCGGAGTGCCTCACTAGGTAGCTGAAGCTGGCTGCGAACCTGGATCCTCCAGTCTCAGCCTCCCAAATGCTGGGATTACAAGCGTGCGCCACCATGCCCGGCTCACCTACTATTTTTATTAAGATGCCTTAATGAAAACCCACAACCAGCCCTTCCCTCCATCTGACCCATATATACACAAATACTTCTTTGTTGTTTGTTGTTGTTGTTGTTTTGGGGTGTGTGTGTGTGTGTGTGTGTGTGTGTGTGTGTGTGTGTGTACAGTACTGGGGATTGAACCCAGAGTCATTCTACCTTTGAGTGACAACCCAGACCTATTTCACTTCTTATTTTGAAACATGGCCCCACTAAATTGCAGAGGGCCTCACAAGGTTGCTGAGACTGATCTTGAACCTGCAATCCTCCTGTCTCAGCCTCCCAAGTACTGGGATTACAGGTGTGCTCCACCAGGCCCTGTAATACCTCTTGAGTGCCCACTAGGTACCAAATACAATGTAAAACCTCAGGGATATCCAGATTGACAAGGCATGCAAAGAATTTATCAGAACAAATACAAATGTACACAGTTAACCAAAAAAACAGGTAAGAAAATGGTTAACTGAGGGAGACAAAGGACCGTGTGCCAGAGTGCCAGTGTGCACTCTAGTCTACAAGGATGAGTAAGATTCACTTAACCATTCTGAATGGCACAGGTAATACAAAGGCAATGGATGTAGAAATGAAAATATGATCCCTGCCTTTGGTGCACTCAAGAGCATGTGGGAGGAAGGGAGCATTCCAGGCAGAGGATCCAGCATGAACAAAGGCAGAGCAGCAAGCACACGTAGCAGGCTGTGTAGACAGACGGGGCACAGCCAGGAAGATGGCGGGAGGAGAGCATGAGACCAGAGTGGGAAGAGCCTGAGATGTCAAAGAGGTTACTCTGTCCTCAAGGACAAGGGTTATTCTGGAGGCAAAATAACACTTTGTGCTGATCTTCTCTCCCTGGCTGACTCAGGTTTCCTGAAATTAACAGCCGAGTCTTAAGTAAGAAATTTGCCAAATTATCCATGAGTGCAAGTTAAATCTAGTCAGTTTAACCATCTTTCACTGACTCCTGAAATCATCACTAAATTCCCTCAAAACCCCTACAGTATGAGGGGAAACTGAGTGAGATTTTCATGGCTAATGCCCCACTGAGATTATCTATCCAGTAAGAGGGGAGAAAAGCCAGTTATAGATAACAGTTTGACCACATTTTTTTTTTCTTTCATACCCGAGACCCTAGTAAAATAAAAGCAAATGAATTTAAAAGGTTAAAAACAAATAAAAGGAGAATGTGGTAAAATATGAACCCCCAAAAAGCAGAAATAACAGAAGAAACAATGGAAAAACTTTAAAAAAAATACTAATTAGTATACTAAGAGATATTCAAGTGGCATTATATTTACAAAACAAAAAAGAATACAATGAAGGGAAAAGAATCATAAAAGAACACATATGAGTCCTTATAAATTAAAATACATAGCAATGAAAAATTCTACATAAATGTTAAAAGACAAAATCCAATAGGAAGTAAGTCAGAGAAAGAGACAAGAAAGATAAGAAAATAAGACAGAGAATCCATTCAAGATGAGTAACATGTGCTCTAACATGAACAGCAGAAAGAACAACATGAGAAAAGTCCAGGAGACACTCTTAAATAATTAAAGTGTAAACCACATGTAAAGGTAAAGATATTTTCAGAAATGCAAATATTTCTGGAGTTAATTTTCCATATAATCTTTCCTAGAAAATTACTTGATGCTATGTACCAGGAAAATGAGAGAGTACAGCAAGAAAGAAGACAGTGTGGGAACTAGGGGTGGGGGTGGGGGGGAGTGGTTCCAAAGGTAGAAAGCCAATAGAAAGTATTCAATACATATTAGTTCAGAGAATAGACATTCCAAAAGAATTATCTAGGGTTAAAGGAAGTCAGTACCTGATGATGTTCTTTATGATTTGGACAACATAAAAAAGTCAATAAAAGCATGCATTTGAGGGGGGAGAGGAAAGAAAAAGAGAAACATCAAAGAAATTTTAAAAAACCATAAAAGAAGGGAAAGTAAATCACAGTCACATTGTGGTTGGAATAAGATAAATACCTTATGAATTTCCAATTTTAAAATCAACACTTAGTCAAAGAACAGAAGATGTAATTATCCCACATTTATTAATGTAACCTCATCAATTTTAACACTGTAAAAATACAGATGATAAAAGAGCTGACATAATAAAAAAGAGAGATAAATATTTTACTTCAAGTTGCAAAGATAAACAATATATTGGCAGGAGGGAGGAGGGAGTAAGATTAAGTGAGCTAAAACCTCAACGAAACTAACAGAAGGCAACACATAAAATCCAAAATGGACAAATCTAGAAATACCAGCAAGGCATGTTATTTGAGATGTGAAGAAACTACAAGAAGAGCTAACAGTAGAAGACATGGCCTCTGGTGAGCAGGATGGGAGAAAGGACAAGGACCAGGATGGTTGTTTTTCAATATAAGCTCTTCAGTTTGATTGTTTAAGCCATGAAATTCTGTTACTTTGGTTTAAAAAAAAGCATATACTTAATTTTAATTAATTTAATCATAAAAGATTCATGTATTAATTAACATTTTAATTTACAAAAAAATGAGAGCAGGATATTTCAAGCTCCTGATATCACTGCTACTCTCTGTAAAATATTCTGATCACCTTTTAAAGGCATTCACCATCCCTCAAGCAGTCCTACTGTTCCTGGGATGCATATTCCCCATCTGGGAAAAATTAAGCCCACTAGCATCTTCTTTGACTTTAGTAAGGAAGAAGAAAAATAGGAAGTGTAGTAGGAATAGAATCAGCAGCCTTCTATCATCCACTCAGAGGATTCCATCATAGATTTTAAAATTTCCAAACAGATTCTTCTGACGGCTAATCCAAGCAAGAGAGTATAGCTCCCAGGTAGCAAGATTTCCTTCCCACTATATGATAGAAGTTCTAAGAATTCCTTCTTTACCCAAAGACTTAGAAAACCCGGAAGAAAGAATTCTAGTCCCAGGCACAAAGTCTCCAATAGTAAAAAAAAAAAAAAAGAAAGAAAAAAGGGGGGGGATTATTTCCCCATTCCTAATGTACATGTTCTCTTCTAATTCTAAGCTATAAATAATTGGCCTGCAATTACTTCCCAAGCAGTCTGTTTGCTACCCATACAAATACCATGACATGACATGTATTGTCAGGAACTAAAGGACTTCATGTAGATGATATTTCTGGTATTCATGAGAATGGGTGCCATTTATTGATATTTCCTCTGTCATAAGTACTGTACTAAGTACCATATATTAAGAGGTGGTTTTCCTTAAATCTTTACAACAATCTTTATGAGGTGCTATTACTTTACTGAACAAAGTATCAATAATCTCATCATTTTACCCATGGGGAAACTGAGTCTTTGAGGATGCACAATTTTCAGTTATATCAGAGTAGAGTTGGGATTTGAATTTGGGTCTATTTAACTCCAAACTCTATCATTTTAATCATTAGATCATGTAGTCTCCTTCTTATTCCCTTAAGTACTATTTCTGTGACTTATACGCCTTCTTATGAAAATACTAATATAATGAGATCCTTAATTAATGAGTCAGCAGTCCCATTATTATCATCATATAATATCATTCTACCCTGCGATACACAATGATGCCCTCAGAAAACACTGATGTGGCTACAAGTACAACATGTTGTGCTTTTCAATGTTTTGCCTCTTTCCTCACTTGAAAACTCTTACCACTAACTTCTCAAAACATAGTTTACTGACCTATTTCTAGATCATTCTTCTACTTGTATTTCCATACAAGTAGAAGAGACAGAAGGCAGGAATGATGAGAGATAAGAAGAGGGGAGAGTTTATGCCTGGTCCCACCTTTGACACTCATGGGGAGACAGAACATCACACTGAGTGACCCAGAGCTGCTACACAGCAAACTGAGCAATGTGAGCACTCCTGAGCTCCCTTCCATTCCCATGGGGTCTTGATAGGACACAGAACTTCCCGTCTTTCCTGTGGTTGCTGAAGCTGCATAAGCTTGGCCTTATGGCCAACGGCTGCATGTCAAATTGTCCAAGCCTAGATCTACAAGCAGAAAGATAAATATTGGAGATGAGCTATAAGTCCATTGAGAACACAGACACACAAGGGGGGAATGAGAATGGGAAAGACACATACACGGGGGGGGGGGGGGAGAGAGAAGAATGAGAATGAGAATGAACAGGGGGGCAAGAGCACAAAGTTCTGTTCAAGCCAAGAAAACAACCTAAGTTCACCAGCTACAAACTTGGGCCCCACAGATCAAAGCTGGGTACCCAGTGACTAGCAGACTACGGATAATTTCCAGACACTTAGGGAAACAGAGGGAGAAAATAAGGCCCTGTATTTGGAGATGTGAGGTCCCAAAGGCCATGAAAGTGTCACTTTCTTCTACCTCATACATTATCCTGGAGAGAAGTAATACAATGAGTAGAAATAGAATCTGAACCTGTAACAGATTGAGTTACTCAAAAGATTATTTAAACTGGAAAAGCTTGATATACAACCAAATGGGAAGTTTAGAGTCCCTCCCTCCCTATTCACTGTCTCTCCTTGCTATTCAGTACAGTAGGAGCTTGTAAGAAAGATTAGATGTGTTAAATAAGATTAAGAAGTAAACCTAGATGAGTCCAAAAGTATGTCTGCCATAAGGATAGGCAGAATCTCCTGAAACACGTGCATGAATTCTGTTCAGAAGCAACTTTGCTTAGCCACGGCTTCTGAGTTCCTCCAGGTGGTTGGCCATATTCCCAACAGTTGAGAATGCCAAATAAGAGAGCTCTGGTGAAATGACGGAGTTTCTAGCCAAATGCACAGACATGTGCTCCACATCCAAACATAAATGACTCTGGGATTATTTACTATTTCCCACACTCAGTAAATGGAAACTTAATTGGAAGCCAAGTAAAACTTAATTAAGAAAGTAACCCACTTCTTGAACAAAACATAAAAAAACAATCTCCAAGCCAGGCATGGTGGAGAACACTTGTAATCCCAGTACTTGGGAGGCTGAGACTAGAGGATCTAGATTCACAGTCAGCCTCAGCTACTTAGTGAGGCCCTCCACAACTTAGATAAAGAATACAAAATAGGGCTGAGAGTGTAGCTCGGAGGTAGAATGCCCCTGGGTTCAATCCCCAATTCCAAAAAAAAAAAAAAAAAAAAAAAAAAAATAGAAAGGCAGCCCGTGTCTATGGACCAGAAGAATTAATAATGTTAAAATGTCCATACAATTCTAAGTGATCTAAAGATTGACTGCAATCCCTATCAAAATTCCCATGATACTTTATACAGAAATTTTAAAAAATCTTAAATTCATATAGAATGAAAAAACCATCTAAAAACACCACAGAAACACCAATACCTGGGTAATCTATGGCCCAGCTAAGTTGACACATAAAATTAACCATCACATACACCAAAGTTGGGCAAGGAGTGTAGCTCAGTGGTGAAGTCCTTGCCTAGCCTGCACAAGGACCTGAGTTCAATCCCCAACTGCAAATATATATATATATACCTATACTCTTCACCCATACTCTTCTTTTAAAATATACTTTTACTGGTGCATTGTAATTATATATCATGAGGTTCAGAGTGAATAAAACATACATGCACACAGCACTTAGTGTGTTTCCCTTTTGATCTCACCCAGCTCCCTCTCCCTCCTTACACATATTATTAGGACTGGAATTGATAACCCTTAAGTGTAACTTCTACAATACCCTTCAGTGAATTGGAAGAGCCACAACTTATAAATTCTGCAACTCCCCAGTAGTGCTCCAGGTTTGGTAGGACAGAGTACTCTATAAAGCTCCATTTTGATTTTTATGTGGACAACATTCATCCTTCCACACCTGGGATTTCCACTGAGCAGGGGTGTTCACCCACCAAGAAGAAGTATTGGAGTGGATGCTTCTAATTTTGACCTCTCCCCTCACCCCCTTCATGTCTACCTCAATTATCACATTGATCAAGCTGTTGGTAGGTGCTCAAGAAATCCTCTTTATGTGTCTTGGCCTCAGACTCTCTGTGTAGAAGGGAAGAGAAGGCTACCTTCTCTTGTGATACTCAGAACCTACTTGTGATGGGCCCTGCCACATCTCTGCCCTATCCATTCCAGCTTCTTGGTCTAGGATTAGGTCAGTAACTCTTGGCCTAAAAGACAAGGTCTAGGCTCTAGGAAGAAGACCAATGGCACTGCCATGTTCTCTAATCCAGTGTATAAGTAATAGAGCTGATGGGGCATTTTGACCCTCATTTGGCTCCTTCAGAGTAAATGAGTAAAAACCTGGAAGGAATGATAGCAAGATGGGCTCAAACATTTTAGCAAGGATCGAAGCTCCACAATCCTGAAGGTACTAGGATCTCACCCACGCCCCTGACTCCTGGAACTGCCAA
>PVLC010042265.1:0-13022 GCA_004027655.1 Graphiurus murinus
GGTACTGGGGATTGAACTCAGGGGCATTCTACCTCCGAGCTATACCCCCAGCCCTATTTTTTTTATTCTTTATTTTGAAACCGAGTCTCACTAAGTTGCAGAGTGCCTCACTAGGTAGCTGAGGCTGGCCGCGAACCCGGATCCTCCGGTCTCAGCCTCCCGAATGCTGGGATTACAAGCGTGCGCCACCACGCCCGGCACTAATAGCTGTTTACTCAAGAAAAATAAAGACATGTTCAAAGTGGTTTATACCATTGTATATTTATGCCAGCATTGCTTTGAGAGTTTTGGTTGTCTCATATCCTAACATTTGGGGGTTTGTCATTTCTTTTTGTGTATGTCAGAGGGGTGGTACTGAGAATTGAATCCAGGGACATTCTATCTTTGAGCTATATCCCCAGCCCTTTTTTTATTTTTTGTTTTCAAACAGGGTCTCAGTGGGTTGCTAAAAGTCTCACATCTTGTTGTCATTTCTTTTAATTTAGAACCATTCTAGAGGGAATATAGTTCCTGTAAGAGACAAGAATGGATTGAATATTTGGTGACAGATGATTGGATTATGGTAGTATTACACAAGTGTTTCTGGATCTGAAGTACACATGATAAGATTCCCCTTTCTAGCCACCATGTGACCAGTTGGCCAGTGTTATAATTTGGATCTTGAATGTCCTCCAAAGGCCTAAGCGTTGAAGGATTGATCCCCAGCCAGTATCTCTGGTGGGAGATAGTAGAACTTGGTAAGTGGGGCCTAAGAGAAGGAAGTTATGTCATCGTGAACAAGAGGGTATTGTTATGGTGTTCAAGAGGATATTGAGATCCCAGTCCCTTTATTTTTCCTGGCCACCATAAGAGGAATAGCCCTTTTTTTCTACCACATGTTCTTGCCATAACATTTTTACAAGCTCAAAGCAACAGGACCAAGTGAGCATGGAGTGGTTGAAACCCCTGAAATTGTGAGTCAGAATTAATCTCTTACCTTATTAAAGTGATTGCCTCAAGTGTTTTATCAAGGTGATGGTAAACTAATACTGAAAGTTGGTACCAAAAGTAGGACTTTTTCTGTGACTATATGTGATGATGTGGTTCATAATCCTTTGGAATTAGTTTGAGGCTAGAGAAAGCATAGAATGCTGTGAGTGGAGCTTAGTAAGTGATTCTAGTAAGAGCTTCCAAGACCAGAATACTGATAGAAATGAGGACAATAAAGGTTATATTTATGAGGTTTCAGAATGAGATAAAGACTCAGTTGGGAATTGGACTAAAGGCCTCCTCTTCAAACTGTGGCAAATAATTTGTACACATTATGTCCAGGCTCTGAGACTTTGGGGAGGCAGAGGTTAAAGGTGGTGGACTAATTTATCTGGTGGAGGAAATTTAAAGGCAGCAAAGCATTCAGGCAGTGGCAGGAGTATTATTGGCTACTTTTAGCCAAATTGTGAGAATCAGGAGCAAAGGGGAACATAACACAAAAATTTGAGAAACTTACAGTTGGCCAGAAAAAGGAATGTGCTTAAAGGTACTGCCAAGAAGGTGTAGTTGCTGGAGAGATTAGTGCCATTAAAAACTGAAGTACAGCTGGGCATGGTGGCACACCCTTGTAATCCCAGTACTTGGGAGGCTGAGACAGGAGAATCACAGGTTCGAGGACAATCTCAATAGTAAGACTCTCATCAACCTAGGGACACTCTGTTTCCAAATAAAAATAAAATAGGACTGGGGGTGTAGCTCAGAGATAAAATGCCCCTGGGTTCAATCCCCAGTGCCCCCCCCCACACACACACAAAACCTGAGTTCTAAGCCTGGCACAGTGGTGCATGCCTATAATCTCAGTACTTGGGAAGCTAAAATAGAAATAGGAATATTGCGAGTTTGAGGCTAGCCTTAGCAACTTAGCAAGGCCCTGTTTCAGGGCTGGGGGTTTAGACCAGAAGTAGAACACCACTGGGTTCAGTCCCCAGGACCACAAATGAAATAACAGTCAAATACTTTGCACCAGGATAATAGGAAAGATGCCTTGAGGCTATCTTGGCAATCCCCACCCATCTGAGATTCAAAGTTATAAAAGTGTGCATTCATTTCAGAAGAGAGCCCCATGGTGCCCTGCTTCCACAGGGTCACTTAGGGAATTATTTCATTTCTTAGAGGAAGCTACAGTCCTGGTTCAGGCTGCCTGTGTAGAGCTTATGCTGGCAGTAACTGTTGGTGTCATCCATGTAAGACTGGTTTTATGGAGACTTCCACCACGATTTCAAAGGAAACCTTGGGAAGCCAGGCAGTGTGTGGCAGGCTCAGAGTCCCTACAAGCAGCTCCACACAGTGATACATGAAGTTATAGTGGAGACCCCAGGAAGTTAAGGGATGGAAAGGGAGCTGCAGGCAGTAAGCAGGGCCAGACCAAGCTCTGGGAACCCATGTTCTTCCAATGTGCCTTGGATGCCAGACATGGAGACTTAGGATTTTGTGGAGGTCCAGCCCTCCAGGCAGTGGGGTCGGGGGTCCTTCGATAGGTGTGAATTGAGACAAGTTCGTGAGGATACACTCACACCTCACGCAGTGTTGAAGCGTGTCTGTTTATTGCTTGTTAGTAGCTGTTTTTTATACTATCTTTTTTTGCAGTGAGTCATACAGAACAGGAATTTTTACAGTCCTATTTTTCTAAAGGCTGAGTAGGTACATCTTTAACTAGAAAAGCCATTTCCCATGACATTTAGTGGGGTTAAGAAAACAGTAAAGATTACAAAATACAATACATATATAAAAATTCTTTTAGTACAAAGCAGTGTTAAAGGTTAACGACGAAGAGCCTAAATCCAATAGTTTAAATCTTTGTATTTGTTTAGCTCCATTAAGCAGTGTTCTTATCTTTTTCTCAGGCAGCTAGAGAGTTAATGTATCCTGTGAAATTTCAGGGGGACAAGGCAGAAGTGACTAAAGTCTATCTGTCTTAAAATCTTCTTTACTCATAGATAAAATAGTAGACCTAAGTCTCTTTGGTTTATTTATTTTGTTTCTATACCTGTGTGCTGAGAGGGAACATAAGGCTATTTAGTAACTAAGCTTGCAAAGCCCATTTCCTGACTAATGTTTGTATGTGGTTAATTAATTTCTTATGGGTTGTCTTGAGGCACTGCTTTTTCAGCTAATATTGAGGAATCATAATCCATCTGGCCATCTTGTGTTTCTAAGAAAATTTCCTTTACAATTAATGTGAAAGCAAAACCCAAAGCACCCAAAATTTCCAGAATACAACATAATGCAAAGTGGGATATGCCACACATTCCTTCTTTTGGAATCGTCTGCTTTGCAGGACTCCAGCGGACCAAGCCTTGCTCAAGATTCAGCTATTAAGGAGCTGTGGCAGGATTTAATGTTTGTCCCACGAGATTTTGACCTTGCCCTTTTTTGTCCAATCCTTCCTTTCTGTACCTGTCCCTCCCTTTTATTCAGTGTGCCTATCCCACCACTGTCTGTTGGAAATATGTTGCTTTTTTACTTTTACAGGGGCTTACAGCTAAGAGTTTGTCTTGCATTTCAGAGGAGACTTTGGACTTGAGCAATGCTGGAATTGTAGACTCTGGAGAATCTTGGAGATGAACTGATTGCATTGTGAGACAGACAAGAGCCTTTGGGGGCCAAGGGAAGAATGCTATAGTTTGGATCTTAAAGGCCCATGTGCTACAGGCTTGGTCCCAAGCCCATCATTTTTGGGGGGAGGTAGAACCTTTAAGAGGTGAGGTTTAAAGGAAGGAAATAGGGTTATCAGGGACATCTTTTTGAAGGAGATATTGAGATACCAGCTTGCTGTCTCTCTTTCTCTCCTTCCCAGCTGCCTTGAGATGAACAGCTTCCTTTGCCACATATTCCTGCTGTGATACACTGTATTGTGCCCTAAAAGCAACAGGCCAACTGACCATGGACTGAAACCCCTAAAACTCTTATCCAAAATAAACCTTCCCTCCTTATAAGTTGTTTATCTCTGGCATTTTCTAACAGTGATGGAAAGCTGATTAATCCGGTCATTAACTTGTAGGAAGAAATGTTGTGTGTTAATTTTAGGGAGAGCATTTCATTGCCCTCCGTTTCATTTTTTTTCCTTTCCATGAAGACCAGTAGCACCCAATGTGCAAGACTTTTTATTAGCTTGGATCTCAGAATGAGAATGACAGAGCCTCAAGTCAATTTGTGGGGGACATACAATATGAGTGAGAAAATATTCAAGTCCATTGAGGTTTCTAAGCTTCCATGACTAAGCTTATCCCAACACACAGAATTCCTTACTTCCAAGCTAGGCAGGGTGGTGTATGCTTGTAATCCTAGTATTTGGGAGGCTGAAACAGGACAACAGCAGGTTCAAGGCCAGTAAACGTTTTTTGTGTGTGGGTGTGTGGTACTGGGGATTGAACACAGGGGCATTCTATCTCTGAGCTATACCCCCAGCCCTATTTTTATTCTTCATTTTGAAACCGAGTCTCATTAAGTTGCGGAGGGCCTCACTAAGTAGCTGAGGCTGGCCGCGAACCCGGATCCTCCAGTCTCAGCCTCCCAAATGCTGGGATTACAAGCGTGCGCCACCACGCCCGGCTAAGGCCAGTAAACTTAGCAAGACCTTTTCAAAATAAAAAAATGAAATAGGGAGCCGGGCGTGGTGGCGCACGCTTGTAATCCCAGCATTCGGGAGGCTGAGTCCGGAGGATCCGGGTTCGCGGCCAGCTTCAGCTACTTAGTGAGGCACTCCGCAACCTAGTGAGACCCGGTTTCAAAATAAAGAATAAAAAATAGGGCTGGGGGTATAGCTTGGAGGTAGAATGCCCCTTAGTTCAATTCCCAGTACCGCAAAAAAAAAAAAAAAAAAAAAATGAAATAGGGCTGGGGATGTAGCTCAGAGATAGAATACCTTCAGTACCAAAAAAAGGTAAAGAATTCCTGACTTCTTCATCTTACCTATATATGGAATTGAATTTAATTGGTCTTTTAGTTTTCTATCTAGTGCTTTCACTATTTTTAAGCTAATTCCTTCGTATCTCAGTCAATTAACTGAATTATTGATAGTGTGTTAGGCACAGTCTAAGCGACCCCAGTGATCCCCATTTTTTAGTCATCATGCCCAGCCCTAATCTGTTCTCTGTTTCTCTTGAGTATAGATTGGACTTACAGATACTCTTGAAATTAATAGGATATAGCAGAGATTATGGGATGTCATTTTCAAGGTTACAGATACAGTGTGGCTTCTACTTTGAGTGCCCCCCTCTTGATCTGATGGAAGCCAGCTGCCACGTTATGAACTGGTGTGTGGAGAGGCACATCTGCCACGGAGCTTAGCAAGGTCCTGAAGCCTACCAAAAACCACAAGAGTGAGCTTGGATGTGCATTCTTCAGCCCTTTATTGCAACCATTCAAGAGACCCTCAGCCACAGGTACCTATTTGAGTCACTCCTAGATTCTTGACCCACAGAAACAGAGAACAAATGTTGTTTTAATCTACTAGGCTTGGGATAATTTGTTAAGAAGCAAATGATGACTATTAGAATGACCATAAGTGCCAGTTTTCCCAAGATAGACCCAATTTATACTTGTTGCTGCAAAATAATTATGAATACCATTTGCTTTCCTTTTTTAAAGCATTCTAGATTAAAAGACTGCCCTGTTGATAGAATCGCCGAGATCTTGAATTCACTTTTTTTTTTTTTTTTTTGCGGTACTGGGGATTGAACTCAGGGGCGTTCTACCTCCAAGCTACACCCCCAGCCCTATTTTTTATTCTTTATTTTGAAACTGAGTCTCACTAAGTTGTGGAGTGCCTCACTTGGTAGCTGAGGCTGGCCGCAAACCCGGATCCTCCGGTCTCAGCCTCCCGAATGCTGGGATTACAAGTGTGCGCCACCACGCCCGGCTCTTGAATTCACTTTTATTTTTGAAATATTCTATCCCTGACATAGCCAAGAATTTTAATTTGTTGATAGCATTTCTCCTTGAGAATATAGTCATTTTTAAGAAGCTGCAGTTAATTATAATAGATGGGAAATAATGATAGAAAATATAGCAATCCCATGGACTTTTTTTTTTTTTTAGTACTGGGAATTGAACCTAGGAGTGTTCTACCTCAGAGCTACACCCCCAGTCCTATTTTTTATTCTTTATTTTGAAACAGGGTCTCACTAAGTTGCGGAGGGCCTCATTAAGTAGCTGAAGCTGGCCCTGAACCTGTGATCCTCCTGGTCTCAGCCTCCCAAGTACTGGGATTACAAGTGTGTGCCAGCACACCCGACTCCCATGGACATTTTGCTTGCAAATCTTTTTATCTCCGAGCACCTCTGTCAGATTTCTAGATGCCAGGAGAGATTTTGAGGTGCTCCATATTTCTCATACACAACTACCCTTTCTTCTACTCATGTTGAAGATTGTGAATTAGATACTTTGGAGTTAGAATTTACCTACTTGGTGTCTGCTTAAGAAATCATAGTGAAACTTGTGTGAGTTTCTGAACTTAAATGCATCTACTACTAAAGCAAACTTCCCCCAAAATATATAAGATATATTTTTGTTTGGCCCACAAATTACATTAACAACAACAACAACAACAACAAAAAAAGTTTTACAAATATGTATGATCTTCCAAAACTATATGTCTTTATAATACCTCAGGTATATAAAGTACAACACCCTCAAGTCATTAAAAGTTTTTTTAAACTTTTTATTTTGAAATAATTATAACTCAAAAGAAGTTTAAAAAATGCAAAGAATTCCCATGTACTTTCTGCCCAGGCTCCGGCAACGATAGCAGCTTGTGTAATTATAGTAAGTTGTCCAAACCAGGAAATTGGTACTGGTACAATGTTTACAACAGATCTTACTCAGATTTCACTGGTTTTCACATCAGTTCATTTTTGAGCATATGTATAGTTCTGTGAAGTTTTATCACACGTATGAGTTCACGTATCCATCACCATGATGAAGATAATGTTACATCGTCATAAACAGTTCTCTTGTACTGCCCCTTTAGAGTCATACCTTCTTCCTAACCCTAACTCATGATAATCAGTAGTCTTTTCACCATCACTATAATTTTGTCATCTCAAGAATGCTATAGAGATGGAATCATGCAATAAGTATCTTTTTGAGGCTGACTTTTTCAACACAGCTTGATAACATCCATCTAAGTTATTATATATATATATATGTATGAAACTATTTGATAGCATATAGTTCTTGTTTTATTTCATATAGTTTTTATTGTTAAGTAGTACTTATGGTTGTTCATCAATCCACTTATTGAAGGACTTAGGTGTTGTTTCTAGTTTTTGTCTGTTATGAGTAAAGCTACTGAATATTCTTGTACAGATTCATTTACATAAGTTTTCTTTGTGTGTGTGTGTGTGTGTGTGTGTGTGTGTGTGTGTGTGTGTGTTAATAGGGATTGAACCCAAGGACATTCAATCTCTGAGCTACACCCCCAGTCCTGTATATATTTTGTTTCAAAATGGTCTAAGTTGCTAAAAATCTCACTACATTGCTGAGGCTGTCCTCAAATCTGGGGTTCTCCTGTCTCTGCCTCCAAAGTACTAAGATTGCAGACGTGTGCCACCACGTCTCACTATGTTTTTATTTCTTTTTCTTTCTTTCTTTCTTTTCTGGTTTTTTTTTTTTGTTGTTTGTTTGGGTTTTTTTTGGTAGTTGGGATTGAGCCCAGGAGAATTATATCTCTAAGATACTCCGCCAGCCCTATTTAATTTTTTATTTGGAAACAGGGTCTCACTAAGTTATGGGAGACCTCATGAGTTTGCTAAGGCTGGCCGTGAACCTGTCTATGATCCTCCTGTCTCAGCCTTCCAAGTACTGGGATTACAGGCATATGCCACCATATAAATTTTCTTTTTCTTTTTTTTTTTTAACTAGGGATTGAACCCAGGGGCATTCTACCTCTGAGCTCCACCCCAGCCTTATTTTATTTTTATTTTGAAATAGGGTCTCACTTGGTTGATGAGTCTCACTACTTGCTGAAGCTGTCCTCGAACCTGCAATCCTCCCTTCTCAGCCTTTCAAGTACTAGGATAACAGGCATGTGCCACTATGCCCGGCGTAAGTTTTCATTATTCTTAGTGACATAATTCAAGGTTGTATAGCAGATATATATTTTTTAAAAACTGCCAAACTATTTCCTAGAGAGGCTATCCCATTCTACCTTCCTGTCACTTATATGTGGGAGATCCAATTGCTCTGCATTTTTGCCAGCATTTCATACTGCATTTTTATTTTAGCCATTCTAGTAGATGTGTAGTGGTATCTCATTATAGCTTTCTAGTTCCCAAATAGCTTATGCTTTAATCATCTTTCATGTGCTTATCTGTCATCCTTTACATCCATGAAGCATTTGTCTGGGTCTTTTGCCCACTTTCTGCTCATATTGTTTCTGCTGTTTAGAGTTCTTCATATATTCTGAATGCTAGTTTTTGTTAGATATGTAATTTGGAATTATTTTTTCCTAGCCTGTTAACTTGTGTTCATGTCCTCCTCTTATCAAGTTGCTTTGCAGAGAAAATGGCTTTAATTTTTATACTCTCTAATTTATCAATTTTTACTTTATGGATTATGCTTTTGTTTTCAAATATAACTTTTAAACTCTAGAGGAAGAGAATTTTATTTTATTTTGGTACTGGGATGGAAACCAGAGGCATTCTACCTTCAAGTTATACCCCCAACCCAGTTTCATTTCTTATTTTGAAACAGGGTCTCACTAAGTTGCAGAGAGCCTCGCTAAGTTGCCAAGGCTGGCTTCGACCTGTGATCCTCCTGTTTCAGCCTCCCAAGTACTCGGATTACAAGTGTCCACCACCATGCATGGCTAGAGGAGAATTTTAATACCCAAATATTTTCCCATGTCATTGCTCATTCCAAACTTAATTTTTCCACATTTCTTTCTGTTACTTCTTTTCTGCCTAAAGAACTTACTCTAATTCTTTTAGATCAGGTCAGCTAGTGACAACTTCTTAGTTTTCTTTCATCCAAGAATGCCTTATTTTATCTTCATCCTTGAGTGGGGTTTTCACTGGATTTAGAATTCTACGTTGGCTGTTCTTTTCTTTTTAGCATTTAAACATGTCTTGCCACTTTCTTCTGCCTTCCATAACATCTGATTAGAAATCTGCCATTAACCATGTTGTTCTTCTCTGGCTTCTTTCAAGGTTTTTTTTTTTTTTTTTTTCCGGTACTGGGGATTGAACTCAGGGGCGTTCTACCTCCGAGCTATACCCCCAGCCCTATTTTTTATTCTTTATTTTGAAACCGAGTCTCACTAAGTTGCGGAGTGCCTCACTAGGTAGCTGAGGCTGGCCGCGAACCCAGATTCTCCAGTCTCAGCCTCCTAAATGCTGGAATTACAAGCGTGTGCCATCATGCCCTGTGGTTTTTTATCTTTAATTTTAAGAAATTTGATTATGAAATGTTTGGGACTGAGTTTCTTTGGATTTATCCTGTTTTTTATTTCACTCAGCTACTTAAATCTAAATTTATGTCTTCTGGCAAATTTGGGAAGTTTCTAGCCATTATTTTTTCAATTATGGTTTCGTCTCTCTGCTCTTTCTCCTATTCTCCTGGAATGCCAGTGACATGAATATTAGATCTCTTATTGTCCCACAAATCTCTAAGGTTCTCTTCATTTTTACTTGATACTCTGTTGTTTAAACTGGATCATTTCTAATGATTGAGTTCACCAATACTTTTTTTGTGTGTGGTATACCCCCAGCCCCCCAGCCCTATTTTTTTTTTTTTTTATTTTGAAACAGGGTCTCACTAGGTTGATGAGAGTCTCACTACTTGGTGAACTGTCCTCAAACCTGCAATCCTCCTGTCTCAGCCTCCCAAGTACTGGGATTATAGGTATGTGCCTGGCTTCACTGATACTTTCATCTATCTACATTCTTCAGTTGACCCCATCCAGTGAGTTTATTTTGGTTGTTGCATTTCTCAATACAATTTTTTCTAAAATTTCCATTTGAGTTTTTACAGTGCTCATTCAAATTTGTCTGGTTCTTAATAGTATTAGTAGTTTTTGTGTTATATCCAAGATATTTTGAGTATTATAAGACTCTGGTCCCTACTTGAATCTTTTATTTTGTAAAGAAATAAAACTGTTTAGGTGAGAATGCATGTTCTGGCCCACTTCTGTAGGTTGTGGTTCAATGTCAATTCAGATTTCAAAGTCTTTGCAATGCTAGTCTAATTTGCTTCACTGGGTGCTACCTAGAAACCAATCTGAAACAGATCTGAGCAGTGGCCAACTACAGTTCAATTTATTGTGTAAATTATGGTCAGCGTCATGCATGGTCTGCTTGGGTCTGGCCAGGACTTCCTGTACAGATTTAAAGTATCCCTTCCCCCAAGTTCCCTTCTCACCATATCCTCCTTCAACCTTTGGTTAGGACCGGTGGGAGGCTGTCACTTTGCAGCTAGTCACTTAGTATGGAACGGGAATGGTCTACAGGTCTCTACTCCATAGACTTAGCCAGACCCATTGACAGGGCTGGCTTTATTTTTTCTCCTCATGGTGTTCACCTGGCTCAGGAAAAGTGTGATCAAATGAGCCTTTTCCTGCAAGGTCATCCTTTTCCCATTCCTTTGGTACACCCAGCCCATGGAAGAAAATATCTATGCCATGCTCTATACTGTTGGGATTTTAAAATATAGAAAAAGAATACTATAGCAAATACTTAACATAAAAACTGTCCAGCACTGGTCATTGTTGCCAAGGATCAAACCCAGGGCAAGTGCTCTACAACTAAGCTACATCCTCACCCCCCATATTTTATTTAACAAAATAATACAAATGAAGTTGATGAACTTTCAGTCATGCTTACCATTCTCCTCTCCCTACTCAAGAAATTATTATGAATTTAGTGATGGCTTTTCAGTTTAAAATTATACTTACACATAGGTAAGGATAAATGCAGGTATCCATAAACAAAATGTAGTATTTTGAGTGTTATAATAAAACTTTATACAAATGATACATTGTTTATATTCTGAACTGGTTTATACAGCGCTACCCTTTAGGATAATCTCTTTTAATAGTCTTTTTACATTTAAGACAACTATCTTAACCTTTTCTCCTTCTAAATTTCCTTCTCGGAATTACCTTCTTGGACCTGGGTGTGTTTGCACAGGCCTGTAATCCCAGTACTTGGGAGGATGAGATAGGAGGATCCCAGGTTCGAGGATGTCCTCAGCAATTTAGCAAGATCCTATTTCTTCTTTTTTTTTTTTTTTTTTGCGGTACTGGGGATTGAACTCAGGGGCATTCTACCTCCGAGCTATACCCCCAGCCCTATTTTTTATTCTTTATTTTGAAACCAGGTCTCACTAAGTTGCGGAGTGCCTCACTAGGTAGCTGAGGCTGGCTGTGAACCGGGATCCTTTGGTCTCAGCCTCCCGAATGCTGGGATTACAAGCGTGCGCCACCACGCCTGGCTTAAGATCCTATTTCTAAATAAAAAGGGGTAGGGGTATAGCTTAGAGGTAGAATGCCCCTGGATGCAATCGTCAGTACCAACAAATTACCTTTTCTGATCTATTTTTCATATTCATTCATAGTATTTTAAATCTGTTTTTTTAAATCTCATTTTTAAATGTGTGCACTTACTGATTTACTCACATGTTTTGTCTGCTTCTTTGCTCAGTGCTTCTTATTGAACACTTCAGGGTGTTTTGTCCCTTTTAGACCTTTCAGTGATAGCCTGTGAACAGGAAATTTTCTCTATCTTTGCAGGTCTGAAAAATGCCTTTATATTTTACATTGGTTTTAGAAAAATTGGCTGAGTTTATAATTTTATGTTGTTAGCATCTTGTATTCTGGAAGCTATTGTTGAAAAATTGGGATGTCAATTTGCCTTTTCTATGAAAGATAGGTGTGTGTCTAATCGTTTTTTTCACTAAAGTATTTATTTTATTTTATTTATTTATTTATTTATTTTGGGTTTGAACTCGGGGGCATTCTACGTCCAAGCTATACCCCCAGTCCTATTTTTTATTCTTAATTTTGAAACCGAGTCTCACTAAGTTGCAGAGTGCCTCACTAGGTAGCTGAGGCTGGCCACGAACCTGGATCCTCCGGTCTCAGCCTCCCGAATGCTGGGATTACAAGCGTGCGCCACCACGCCCAGCTCCACTAAAGTATTTATAATAGATGTTAATAGTTATTTATTAATTTGTATTCTGTTTAGAACTTATTGTACCTATTATCTGTTCTTGAACTTATTATCTGTTCTTGTTTCGTAATCTCTTGTTCTCATTTGTTGATTTTTATTCCATTATCTCTGAGCATTTGAACATACTCATTTCAATATCCTTTTGATACTTCTCTCATTTCTGGTTCCTTAAGAATTCTTCCATTTGTTGGTGGTTAACATTAAATTTAATTGCTTTATAAATTTATATCTATGAGCTCATTTTCCAAAGAGATTTTCTTCTGAGAGGGTTTTGTTTATGGCTTTTGTTTTGGATACGACTACTTCCTTTGGAGAAATTTTTAGATTGTTTCTGCTGAGGTCCTGTATGATTTCCTAAAATTGCGCCAGACGTTGTTTTGTTGAATGGGACTCCTTCATCATGCAGATGTTGTGAATTGGCTTTTGCCTTCACATGCAGCCAAGCCTCATGTTGGGTGACTTTGTTTCAATCTATGGCCTGGAATGAGAAATCTGTTTCCTGGTATGATCCTGGGCTAGTAGATAACTGACTTTCCAGCCCTCATATTGGAAGAGATTTCCCAGTTCTAAATGTGCCCCATTTCTCCTCCTTACCATCCGTTTTGACTATAGTCTCAGTTCCTAACATCCATTCCCTGATATCACAACTCTCTAATTACTAAAGTATATATCCAGTCCTGGTATCCCTGAAGGCCATACTGTTTAAAATTAAATGGGTTCCTGCTTCATTTCTGCCATCTGGAAAAATGCCCTTTTCTTTAGAACCTGACTGCATTTGTGTGTGTGTGTGTGTGTGTGTGTGTGTGTGTGTGTGTGTGTGTGTGT
>PVLC010042266.1:0-12213 GCA_004027655.1 Graphiurus murinus
GTAGAGAGATTCCAATAAAGATACCTGACGATGCATTTCCATGAAGAGCCATCTTGATCATCCTGTTCTTCTATATACATTCTCACATTGTGATCTTGATCCAACTGGTACCAGTACATGAGGCCATCTTTGTCTCGACCAATTGGCTGGAGACGCATTGTATCAGCATCCTCCTCGTTAATAATATTCTTGAATTTAAGATTGTCATCAAACTGACACTCACAGAGATACTGAAAAATATTCATAACATGGCTTAAAAATCCTAAAAATATTTCTCAATCATGATACATATAGCACAACCACAGAATTAATTCAGGGGAAAAGCAGACAAAACACAGTTCATCCACTTTTTTACTGTCTCTCTTCACCTTATGTAGACACTGTTTAAAACAATCAACTTAAAAACTTTTGAATTACCATTTTAATTTTACACTACTGTATAGGTTTAACAAAACCACTTACATGCAAATCAATTTATATTTCTGCACTAAAACCTCCTAAATTGTCAGGAACAAAAAGTAAAAAATTGGATGCTCTCCCTAATCTGCAGAAGGTAGGGAGAAAGTGGATCATAGGAAGGACTCTAGATGAAGAAGGAAAACCTTAGATGACCAAAGAAGGCGACCTAGCTGAAGGTGATAAGGGGAGCAAGACACCCTAATGCACATGATGTACATTCACAAACATATCAAAGTCAATCACTAAATCGAACATGACAGGAGAGGGAATGGGGTGGGAATTGGGGAAGGGTTAACTGAGACCTGTGTGCATGTATGCCCCTATAGCTTGGACCTCACAAAGATGTATGATTACAGTGTACCAATTAAAAACAAAAACAAAACCTCCCAAGTTGTCTCATGGTATAGAATTTCATTTATTATTAAGTTATTAACTAATTAATGAGGCAAATAAAAACTGCATATATTTGATTTACAAAATATGATGTCTTGATATATGTAAGCCATCCAGAATAAATCAAGCTAATGAACGATGATCCATCACCACACATACTTATGTGGTGAAAATACTTAAAATCTACTCTATTAGCAATTTTCAAATATGTAACATATTGTTATTAACTACACTAAGTATTTTTTTGTGTGTGTGGTACTAAGGGTTGAACCCAGGGGAATTCTACCTCTGAGCTACATCCCCAGCCCTATATTTTTTTTTGAAATAAGGTCTCACTAAGCAGCAGAGGGCCTAAGTTGCTGAAGCAAGATATGAACCTATGATCCTCCTGTCTCTGTCTCCCAAGCATAAGGATTACAGGCACGAGCCACTTACCCTGGTTTACACTTACTATCACATACAATCGATTTCCTAAAGTAGTCTTTCCTAATTGAATTTTTGTAAGTTTGGCCAGTATCTTGCCTATCTTCCCACTACCCTTTTCCTTTTCCCCAGTAATCACCATTCTATACTCTATTGCTATGAGTTCGACTTTTAGATTCCACATGCAGGTGAGAATAGTGTATTTCTTTCTGTACCTGGCTTATTTCACTTAACATAATATCCCCGGGTTCATTTATGCTGCTACAAACCACAGGATTTCCTTCTTTGTTAAGTCTCAACAGTATTCCTCTGTGTATATATACCATATCCATTCATCTGTGAATAGATGATATTAGGATGATACCATATTATGATTAATGCTGTAGTGAACATGGAATCGTATGTATCTGTTTGACAAACTGATTTCGTTTCCATTGGACAGGTACCCAGTAGTGGGATTGCTGACTTATTAAGCAGTTCCGTTTTTTGAGGAGTCTCTACCCTGTTTTCCATAATGGCTGTAGTAATTACATTCTCACCAACAGTGTACAAGGGTGCTCCCTCTTCTTCATGTGTTTGCCAATACTCCTGTCTCTCTTTGATAACAGCCCTCAAACAGACCTTGATGTGACATGCCATTGTGCTTTTAGTTTGCATTTCTCTGATGATCAGTGATGCTGAGCATTTTTTCACATACTAGTTAGCTATTTTGGGCTTGTCTTGTACTCCGGATCCTCCTGCCTCACTCTTCTGAGTTGCTGGATTACAGGCATGCATCACTTTGCCAGCCCTTTGTCCATATTTATTTATTTATTTGTGTATTTTGTTGTTGTTGCTTTAGTATTGGAGGCTGAAGTCAGAGGCATTCTATCTTCAAGCTATACACCCAGCTCTATTTTATTTTGAAAATATCTCGCTAAATTGCTGAGTTTGGCTTTGAACCTGTGATCCTCTTGTTTCAGCCTCCCAAGTACTGGAATTAATGTATGGGCCACTGATCCAGCTACCCTTGTCCTTTTTTAAATTGGTTTACTTGGTTTTTCTACTATCTCAGATATTAACTCCTTATCAGATGTATGGTTTGCAAATATTTTCTCCCATCAGTATGTTGCCTCTGTACTGTGTCCATTGTTTCTTTTGCTGTGTAAAGGCTTTATAGTTTGATGTAATCCCATTTGTCTAGTTTGCTTTTGTTTTCAATGCTTTAGGAGTCATATCTAAAAATTCTTATACTCAGACCACCATTAAAAAGCTTTTCCCCTATGTTTTTTTTTCTTTTTTCTTTTTTCTTTTTTTTTGCAGTACTGGGAATTGAACTCAGGGACATTCTACCTCCGAGCTATACCCCCAGCCCTATTTTTTTTTTTTTTTTTTTTTTTTTGATTCTTTATTCTGAAACCGAGTCTCACTAACTCCGGTCTCAGCCTCCCGAATGCTGGGATTACAAGTGTGCGCCACCACGCCCGGCTCTCCCCTATGTTTTCTTTCCTTAATTTTATACTTGTTCTCCACTCTATTGACCAAGAACAGTAAAATGTATTATGGATTTATTTCCAAGCTCTCTATTCTTTTCTATTGGTTCAAATGTCTTTTTTTAGGTAGTACTAAGCTATTTGATTAACTTTGTGGCAGATTTTGAGATCAGGTAGTGTGTCTCCAGCTTTAAACTTTTTGTTCAAAATTACATTGGATATTCAGGGTCGTTATGATTCCATAAATTTTAAGATCTTTTTAAAAGTTTATACAAACAACGTCATTGGAATTTTGATAGAAGTGATCTATAGATAATCATTTTAATTCTTTCAGCCTATAAGTAGATGTCTTTCCATTTACTTTTTCTTTTCTTTTTTTGGGGGGGGGGGTATTGGGAATTAACTCAGGGGCATTCTACCTCCGAGCTACACCCCCAGCCCTATTTTTTATTCTTTATTTTGAAACAGGCTCTCACTAAGTTGCAGAGTGCCTCACACTAGCCAGCTGAGGCTGGCCATGAACCCGGATCCTCCGGTCTCATTCTATTTACTTTTATATCTAATTTCTTTCACCAATGTCTTACAATTTTCAGTATAAAGATCTTTTACTAATTTGGTTAAATTTATTTCTAAATACTTAAAATTTTTTTTATGCCGCTGTAAATGGGACTATTTTCTTGACTGGGGGGGTGATAGTTCATTATTAGTGTACAGAAACACTGACTTTCACAAGTTGATTTTGAATCTTGCAACTTTACTAAATTCATTTATTAGTTACAGTAGTTTTTTGGTGGGGTCCTTTAGGTTCTCTACATAGGAGATCATGTCAGCTATAAAGAGTGGCAATTTCACTTTTTCCTTTCCAATTTGAATGCTCTTCATTTCTTTGTCTTGTCCAACTGTCCTGGCTCGTTCCCCTACTACTCTGTTTAGCAGAATTGGAAAGAATAGATATCCTTGTTTTGTACCGGATCTTAACAGAGAAGGCTTTCAGTTTTTCACTGTAAGTTCTGAGGTTATGATAAATGGCCTTTACTGTATACAGGTATGTTCCTTCTATACCTAATTGGTTGATATTTTTATCATGAAAGCAAGGCTTGATTTTTATCAAATGTTCTTCCTTCATCTATTGGTGTAATCATGTTTTTTGTGTGGTTTATCACTTTTTACACATGTGTGTGGTACTGGGGATTGAAGCCAGGGGTGTTCTACCCCTGAGACTTTTTCATTTTTATTTTGAAACAGGGTCTGCATAGTTGTTAGGATTCTAGCTGAATTGCCAAGGCTGGCCTTGAACTTGCGACTACTGTCTCAGCCTCCCAAGGACTGGGATTACAGATGTGTGCCACACACCTGCCTAGTGTACCACTTTTATATATATATATATATATATAGCTAAGGGATGAAACCCAGGGGCATTCTACATCTGAGCTACACCCTCAGTCCTATTTTTTAGTCTTTATTTTGAAACAGGGTCTCACTAAGTTGTGGAGGGCCTCACTAAGGAGCTGAGGCTGGCCACAAACTGAGACCCTCCAGTCTCAGCCTCCCAAGTACTGGGATTACAAGCATGCACCACCATGCCCAGTCCTGATGGTTTTTTTCTATTTCCTATTTCATTTGTTTCTGTTCTAATCTTTGTTATTTCTTTCTTTCTGCTAACTTGGGGCTTAGTCCATTCTTTTTCTACTTCATGTGAAGAAAGCATTCACATGACTAAAAGAGAAGTACTGATTAACTTTTTTTTTTTTTTTTTTGGCGGTACTGGGGATGTAACCTGGGGGCATTCCATCTCCAAGCTACAGCCCCAGCCCTGTTTTTTATTCTTTATTTTGAAACAGGGTCCCACTAAGTTGCGGAGTACCTCACTAGGTAGCTGAGGCTGGCCGCAAACCCGGATCCTCTGGTCTCAGTCTCCCAAATGCTGGGATTACAAGCATGCGCCACCATGCCTGGCTACTGATTAACTTTCTGTTGTACATTTAGTATATGATTAGGTAATAAAGTCAGTTTTCTTTCCTGAATATCTCTACTCTGGCAGAAAATATATGAAATTGCTATCAGAGACTCTGCCTTTGCTTATGTCAGGTAGCCCAATAGCCTCTAAACTTGTTTTTTTTTTTTTTCCATATGCACACACACACACACAAAATAATAGCTACTCCATAGCCATATCCTATCTCTGAAAAAATATATACACTGACATTATATTTTAGGAATCATCATAAAATCCTAAGGTCCCCTGAATGAGGAGCCTATGTATAAGACATTGTAAAAGTAGTGAAGATTGCATTAATTTTTTTTCATAGAGTATTCTACCCCACACTGGGCCATTCTGTTACTAATTAAAAAGTTGTCAGGAGGAAACGAAAGAAAATCCAACTTGAAAATAAGCTTAAGTTGAGATGACCCATTTTAATCAAATTACTTTTAATTATGAAAGGGTTTTATTAAGTACACAATGGCATACCCTTAGACATCTGTAAAACAATATCAAATTACTATTTAAGTAAATTGCTAGAAGATTAATCATAGTTAGCAATATATGGTAATAAACTTGAAAGCTAAAAACAGTGAATAAAAGTAATTTAAGGCAATTGTTTGCTCATTCTATTACTGTCCCTACAAGCAGAAATAATTAAGCCTCAATATGTTTAGAAGACAATTTTTTTAAACAGTAATTTAAGAATATAGACTTTTTCATCACTGAAAATAAGAAAAGCAAACAATCTATTGTCCTCTTCCTCTAACAATAAAATGTCTACTTTTCCTTTATTTTCTAATTTAACCAGGAGCCAAAAGTGAAATTTTAAAATAACTGTAACAAATAATACATTTATTACCTTTAAGAGTGCTAGTTTGCATTCAACACTCATTTCCAGATAGCCTTTCTTCTCCATCTCCCACGCCCAGGTGCTATTAAACTCTTGGCATATCTGTTAGAGAAAATTAGTATCTTAATATACAAATGAAATTTTTATTGACATTGGTAATCTTCTATGATATGCTAAACATTCCTGCTAATACACATTTATAAAGGAAAGAGTTTATATCAAACAATAGTCCAATCTAACTCCACCCTAAAATGCATCCTAGCTAAATCTATTGAAAGAGTTTACTGAGGTTCTAAAACAGTCTCAGAAGTAGTGAAGCTCTCATTCAACCTAGCAAGACCCTGTTCCAAATAAAAAATTAAAAAATAGGCTGAGAGCCGGGCATGGTGGCGCACGCTTGTAATCCCAGCATTCAGGAGGCTGAGACCGGAGGATCCGGGTTTGCAGCCAGCCTCAGCTACCTAGTGAGGCACTCCGCAACTTAGTGAGACTCGGTTTCAAAATAAAGAATAAAAAATAGGGCTGGGGGTGTAGCTCGGAGGTAGAATGCCCCTGAGTTCAATCCCAGTACCGCAAAAAAAAAAAAAAAAAAATAGGCTGAGGATGTAGCTTGGAAGTAGAATACCCCTAGGTTCAATTCCTAGTACCAGAAAAATATATTATTGTTTCATAAATGAATTTAAGGTAAGAAGGAATCTCTGGAGCTGTCTTCTCTGCTCTGGGTAACTTTAAAGTTACTTTTTGGAGTACATTTCCAGATGAGGATAATTATTTGATTCTATCTCTCCAAATAGCTGGTTACTTGAAGGCAAAGACAATATAGTTTGTTAATCTTGATACCTAGAATAAGGCATAGGTTTAAAAAACATGCCAAACTGTACATATAATTTTAATCAAGTCTCTCTTCTTTGATGTCCTCCTGTTTGTTATAAGTAAAGTAAAAATTCTACTACAGGGCATTTGATAGCTTCAATAGTATACTTTAACATACATGTCTCAAGATTCTCTCCCTACACAAGCATTTCAGGCAAACCAAAGCCGCAATAGCAGATTGAAGAAAGAAGACACAAATGTTCCACTCAAAAGGCAAAAAAGGCAGCTTTCTCCCATTTCAGCAGCTCCTTCCACAGTAGAGGTCAGAGGAATCTAATAAGAGAGATTAATGTGGAGAATTGCCATGGGTGTATGACCTCTGTATGCCAGCTTTTTCAGCAATAAAAGGAGAAGGGTAATAATACTGATCTTAGAGACTGAGTGGGCATGAAAAATGATGCAAAATTCCTACCCATTTCATCCACTGTTTGCAATTTTAAAGAGCAAAATGAGAGCAAAGGGAGAAGAACCAACACAAGTCAAGAGATTATTCTGGCACATAGGCGATTGGCTAGAGAGATAAGCAGGTGAAAAAGAAGCAGGCAACACAGAATGCTTAGATGACCCTGGGAACGCAGGAATAAGACCTGGATGGATCTTCCAGAGGGGTTACCTTTCCTATCCTGCACCAGTGTCATCTTTTTACCAACTAGTATCAAGATATAGATAGATAGAGAGATAGATAGATAAGAAAAAGTAAAATCACAGGAGGTCAGTATGAGGATAGAAAAAGCATTTAAGGTAAGCGGTATGGCCAAGAACTATATAACAAGAAGGCCTTCAAAGGCTCACGGGAAGAATAAATTCCCCATTCACTGGAATGCCACCATCCTTCCTCTAACTGACAGTACTGTATTTTGTAGAGAGGAAAAAAAAATTAAAAACCTGAGACATAGAAAGGAAATTTTTAGATTATACAGGTCAGATCCTAAAATGACTCTATTAAAAGCTAAAAGGTCAGGCCCTGAATAGACAATAAAGTGTTGGTGAGGATGTGGAACAATCTGAAATAATCATACACTGCCAATGGAAAGGTAAAACAGAGCAGACACTTTGTAGGAAAGGTTGACAGTTCCTCAAATGTGGACACTGTGTTACCCTAAGTCTGAGCAATTACACTCCTAGCTATTTAAAATGAAAACAACAGAAGTATTATTTACAAAGGCCAAAAAGTTGAAAGAAACAACCTAAATGTCGACTAATAGATGAATGGATAAACAAAATGCATATTCATACAATGAGATTTTATGCAACCGTAAAAAGGAACAAAGTAGGGCTGGGAATATGGCTCAGTGGTACAGCACTAAGCATGTGCAAGGCCCTAGGTTCAATCCCCAGCGTTACATACATACATACATACATACATAGAATAAAATAATGATTTATATTATAGCATGGATGAATCTTGAAAACATTCTAATGAAATAAATCAGATATGAAAGGCCACATATTCCATGATTCTTTGTATATGAAATGTCCAGAATAATGAAATCCAAAGACAGAAGATAGATTAGTAGTTACAGGGAGCAAGAGAAAGGGAATGGGGAGTGAGTCCTAATGGGCAGAGATTCCCTTTTGGAGTAATAAAAATGTTTTGAAATTAAGAAAGGCTGTCTACATAACCCTGTTGTACTCAAGAAATGTATAAAAAGCCGGGCATGGTGGCACATGCTTGTAATCCCAGCATTTGGGAGGCTGAGACCGGAGGATCCGGGTTCGCGGCCAGCCTCAGCTACTTAGTGAGGCACTCCGCAACTTAGTGAGACCGTTTCAAAATAAAGAATAAAAAATTGGGCTGGGGGTGTAGCTTGGAGGTAGAATGCCCCTGAGTTCAATCCCCAGTACCGCAAAAAAAAAAAAAAAGAAAGAAAGAAAGAAATGTATAAAAAAATCCATGCTGAAAAATAAAAAAAATTAAGAAAGGCTACATACCATTCGGGAGGCTGAGACCGGAGGATCCGGGTTCGCGGCCAGCCTCAGCTACCTAGTGAGGCACTCCGCAACTTAGTGAGACTCAGTTTCAAAATAAAGAATAAAAAATAGGGCTGGGGGTATGGCTCGGAGGTAGAACGCGCCTGAGTTCAATCCCCAGTACCGCAAAAAATAAAAAGAAAAAAAAAAGAAAGGCTACATACTCCTTGCAAATATACATGAAAACACTAAGCTGTATAATTTAAAAGTGTTAATGTTATATGAATAATATTTTAACCCTTATATTGTGTGTATTGTTTATTCATTTTTAAAATTTACTGTATTTATTTAATTTATTTGTAGTACTGGTGATTGAACTCGGGCATTCTACTTGTGAGCTACATTCCCAGCCCTATTTTATTTTTTATTTTGAGACAAGGTCTCATTAGGTTGCAGAGGGCCTCACTAAGCTGCTGAGGCTGGCCATGAACCTGAGATCCTCCTGTCTTAGACTCTCTAGTACTGGGATTACAAGTGTGCACCACAATGTCCAGCTGAATATATTTTTGTTATCCACATCAAGGAAGTGAAGCAAAGAGGTGTGTGCTTCGCCCAAGAAATGAGAGAAATATTAATTACTCTTTAATCATTTGTAGTGAAAGCTGTTTATGTTTAAAATATCAAAGTCAGTTGTAACCAAGCTATAGACATATTGAGAATTATAAGTCATACATATATATATACACAAGTATATATACATATATATATATATATATGATTTAAACATACTTTATATGTGTGTGTGGGGGGGTTACTGGGGATCAAACCCAGGGAGTCTCACTAAATTACAGAGTGCCTCTCTAAGTAACTGAGGCTGGCCACGAACCCGTGATCCTTCTGTCTTAGTCTCCCAAGTACTGGGATTACAAGCATGGGCCACTATGCCTGGCTCCAGTCTTTTTTTTTTTTTTTCTTTTTTGAAACAGGATCTCACTTAGTTGCCCAGGTTGGCCTCAAACTTGTAATTCTCCTGTCTCAGCTTCCCAAGTACTGGGATTATAGGCCTATGCCACCAGGCCTGGCCTAAATATACTACGTTATACCTCATCAAAAGTGAAGTATAAATGTCTATATTGTACATAATCACCATTCAGAAAGACTAAACTAAATTAAATAGAGCACTGATCTGTCACACATCCCACATCAAGTACTAGGAAGAAAAAGATAAATTAAAATATGGTCTCTTAATTCTTCTGTTAAGAAGTTCGGAATTAAAGAGAGGGAGAGGTAGTCATGTAAACAATTATAGGGAGGAAATAAGCTAGTGAGTGACCTACAAAATGAGTACTAATAGATATATAAACAACTATGAAAACAAAGAGAAGAAAAATACTATTTCAGCCAAGGGATAAAGGGAGACAAAGGAAGGTTTTTTTAAAATGGTAACATCTGTACCAGGATCAAAAGGATGGACAATGTTTTACCTGATAAGAAGGTAAAACAATATTTCAGGAAGAAAACACAATATTTTTCAAGGGGGCTATGAATGACTATGGCATGTCCCGCCAAAGCAGAGTTGAAGAGTTCTTCATGCTGAGCCCCAGAGTTCTAGATTAGAAGGGTACCTGCAGTTGCCAATGAAAGAGAGAAGACTGAGGGAAGACAATGAGCCAGGCTGTGAAAGTAGAGCAATGGTAGTAAATATGGGGACCCAATGATAGGTTGGAGGTACTAAGGGAACATAATCCTGCTGGCACTCTGCAGGACACATGGGAAACTAGCTCTAGATATCAAAAACACCAACTAAAGAATTCTGCAATAATACAAGTAAAAGTGACGAAGCTTGAGCTAAGCTGTGGCAGAAAATATTTGAAAAGGCAGATTCAGAATGTGCACATAACTTATAAAAGCAATAACAAGTCTATATGGTTTTACTATTTACAAAAGAACACGTTTGCCAGGAGTGGTGGCGCACACTTGCAATCCCAGCATTTGGAGACTGAGACTGGAGGATCTGGGTTCACGGCCAGCCTCAGCTACCTAGTGAGGCACTCTGAAACTTAGTGAGACCCGGTTTCAAAATAAAGAATAAAAAAATAAGGCTGGGGGTGTAGCTTGGAGGTAGAATGCCCCTGAGTTCAATCCCCAGTACCGCAAAAAAAAGAACACTTTTGCACATTTTATTTCTCCTGAGGTAAGTATCCTGTAAAACTATAAAACTTGAAAACAAAAACAAAAGTCTGATTCACCTTTCTAGTTGCTACAGTACTTAACATGTACAAGGCCTTGCTGATAGCAGACACTTAATAAACATTTACTCTTTCAATGTTCTCTGGTATAACTACTGAAATAATTTATAATGATTATGGGATGTCTGAGAACCTGCCATAAGAATGCATTGAGTTATATAGAACTAGTATTTCTTTAATTCCTTAAAAATTATATAAATGAAGGAAATACTATGGATAGCAAGGTTCTCAAGCAACACGGTTTGTAATAAAAGAAAACCCTAACCTCAAAAGTGATCTGAAAAGCCAAGCATGGTGGCAGGTGCTTGTAATCCCAGTACCTGGGAGGCTGAGACCAGAGGATCCGGGTTCAAGGCCAGACTCAGCTACTTAGGAAGGCCCGCCACAACTTAGTGAGACCCTGTTTCAAAATAAAGAATAAAAAAATTAGGGCTAGGGGTGTAGCTCGGAGATAGAATGCCCCAGGGTTCCATCCTTAGTACCACAAAAAAACAAACAAACAAAAAAAGTGATCTAAGCAAGGGCAATCATTCAGTAATTAGTTCCTTCCACAGTCCATTTTATCAGAAATCTATTTAATGCTGGACATTGCACCTGACACTAGGATAACTAAGATACTACAATTCCTCCTAAAGATCTCAGGATTAGTGAGAAAGGCAGCTAGAAACCTTGGCAATTATTATCTCAGATAACTTATAAACCTGGCATATTTGTAAACTGAAAATTTGAGAGCTATTCTCAAACATGTCTAATCTAAAATTAGTAAAGAAAAGGGTTAGAAAATACCCCATAGAGTCTAATAAGAATACTATAAGAAACTACTACATTGCTTTTGTATTCACAGGTCGTATTAACCATAACAACATACTGAAAATGCAAAGTGTCATAGTAAATTACCTCTTTCCAAGTAGGCTACTCACATCAGTAATCTAGAGTATACACAAAAAGGGACACAGGGCCTTAGAATTCTACAGACAGAGATTCAAGTCCTGGCTCTCCCTATAAGCAGTGTGATCTTGTTGACTCAATCACCTATTTGAATCTCAGGTTGTTCATCTGTAAAACGGAGGTTTTGTTTTAAGTAAGAGAGACAGAAAAGCATCTATCATACACTCACTATGTCACAGCCCCAGTACATAAAGGTGAACTGAAAACAGTTCTATAAAATCGTTAGAAAAAAATAGGGGAAGAAGGAATTAAGAGCTGCTAAGAAGTAGGTCAGCAAGCTTTAAAATGTAGGCAAATGTCAGGCGTGATGGTGCACGCTCGTAATCTCAGTACTTGGGAGGCTGAGACAGGAGGATCATAGGTTCAGAGCCAGCCTCAGCTTTTGAGGCCCTCCACAACTTAGTGAGACCCTGTTTCAAAATAAAGAATAAAATAAGCCGGGCGTGGTGGCGCACGCTTGTAATCCCAGCATTCGGGAGGCTGAGACCGGAGGATCCGGGTTCGCGGCCAGCCTCAGTTACCTAGTGAGGCACTCCGCAAATTAGTGAGACCCGGTTTCAAAAATAAAAAAAAAGAATAAAAAATAGGGCTGGGGGTATAGCTCGGAGGTAGAATGCCCCTGAGTTCAATCCCCAGTACCACAAAAAAAAA
>PVLC010042267.1:0-13036 GCA_004027655.1 Graphiurus murinus
GTCTCAGCCTCCCAAATGCTGGGATTACAAGCGTGCGCCACCACGCCCGGCTGGATTTTTTTTTTTAAATGTGAGCACCAATGCAAAAAAATTTCTTCTTAAGATCACCTTCATAGTGTTCCAGAGATTTTGATATGTTGTTTTCCCATAATTTGGTTCTAAGAAATTTTAAAATTTCTTCCCTTATCTCTCCTATGATCCAGTTCTTATTTAAAAATGTATTGTTCAGAGTCCATGTTATTGATGTAGTTCCTCTGTATCTTCTTACTATTTCTAATTTCTGTCCATTATGATCTGAGAAGATGTAAGGTATGATACCATTTTCTGAATTTACTAATACTTGCTTTGTGGCCCAGAATACGGGGTTTTGGAAAAGGTTCCATGAACCACTGAGAATAATGTGAATTCAGCTATTGTTGGGCGAAATATTCCGTAAATGTCTGGTTTTGTTTGATTTTTAAAAAACAGAAACAGGAAAAAAAAAACTGGAAGGAGAAACTTTCAGATCTTACCAGTGGACCTCTAAGATGTACAATTTGGAGGGTAAAGAGAAAGACAATGGAGAACTTTACTTTTTAAATGATAGCCCTTTGAAGAGTGTAAATTTGTTATGAGTTCATGATAAAATAAGAATACCTGGAGAATAGTTAAAATATGAAATCATTTTATCAGCTTAAACAGTGTTTCTTGATAAACAATTCACCTTTCTGCACAGATATACATCAAGGACAATTAGATTAGAGGGCCTACATTATTCAAGCAGTATAAACTGTTAAAAAAAAAAAAGGTAAACAGAGAAAGGGATTATCTGAATCTGGTTTGCTCCCTTGACCAAGTTTCCCAGAAAATCTAACTACAAAATGTTTAAAAATAGCCGGGCTTGGTGGCACACGCTTGTAATCCTAGTACTTGGGAGGCTGAGACCGGAGGATCCGGGTTTGCGGCCAGTCTCAGCTACTTAGTGAGGGTGAGGCCCTCCGCAACTTAGTGAGACCCAGTTTCAAAATAAAGAATAAAAAAAAAAAAAGTTTAAAAATGAATGAGATAATTAAAACAATGGGGAAGAGTCATCTTCATAGCTTCTTTGGTGATAAGAAAAAGGAAGTCAAGGAGTCACAAAACAGAAATACAAGCATCTCCTGGGGAAAGTACAACAGGCATAAGAGAGAACTGTGGTCTCTTCTCTCATTATTTTCTTGATAACGACATTGCAGTTTCTTACCTGATCGCAGATCAGTTCCCATTTTTTCTCATTGTCATACTGCCGCAGTAACCTGGCTTTGTCAGGAGGTAGGTTCATGGCATTCTATAAAAAAAAGAAGAAGAAGAAGAAAAGAGATCTGTCAATTCCACAACAGGCTGCTCATGGGTAGCTTAGAGGCAGAGGAAAAAAATAATACTATAGTCCTTCTATGACTGACTTGCAACACCCTGCAGAAGTCGTTTAAACACCAACTGGTTTAAGGGGAGGAGAGAAACTCTGAAGTTCTGTGCAGGGACCTGTGAGGTATCTGTGCTGAAGAATCAGACTTGCATTTCAGCAAAGGTGATGCTTTGTTCCTTCATCTCACAGCAGTCTCCTTTGAATGCCACAAAAAAGTCAGTTCAAAAGGCACTGCCTCCATGTCTTTTTAAGGCACTGTAGACCCACCAGACACAAAAACTCCAAAAGAAAAGTCAAGGATCAAAAGAGACAGCATCAACTTTTACCTGCTTTGATAAACAATGAGAAGTTAAAAAAAAAGATATATTTTTTTAAAACATGACAATAATGTGATTGTTTTCTGTCTCCTCAGATGATAGCATTTCTAGAAGACATGTTAATATTATTAATCTTAATTCTCAGCTTACCTATGTTGGTATGTAAGGTTGAGCTTGCAGTAAGAAACTGACCCAGAGCTGAACAAGATGTCTACACATCAGTATTCATGCACAGCCCCTTCTGTTAATACAACACACCTTCTCTAATGCTTATCATGCATTTTTCCAGGTATACTCATGTAATATCAATCTAAGATCTCAAATGTCCAGTCATCCATGTTTTCAAGATCCTTTGACTTGGGTCTTTTGGCAACAGAGCATGGCAGAGTGAGAGAACTCCAGAAGGAGATATTTTCCCTTGGCTTCTCCAAAATCCCCATGCTCTAAACAGCTGAGCTAAGTAGTCGATTAACATGTCTAAGTTGTCCTGTCTACCCCTGGCATCAACACTTTATATCATAGTAATTCCTAAACAAACAGCAATATTGTTTGTCTTGGCCAAAATTCCAATGGAAAAATGTGAAGGTCTTGAACTTTTAATACTCAAGCCATCAGCTCTCTGAAGGACTTGCTTTTAGAGAAACAACTCCCCTTAAAATGGTTACTATTCATGTACTAGACAAAACAAATTTAATAGAAGAGTGGATGACCTATTCACCTAATGGCAGAGCATCAACTTTTGGTGGTTTTGATAGATTTTAACCCAAGCATTTTCCCTCAAATTCAATCTAACATCTAGATTGTTATGCCTTAAATATATCTACCACCTATTAATTTCTTAATTACTCCCAAAACTGACAACAGAAATTGAAGAGCTCTGGACTTTAGAGTTTTCAGTGACACAAAGAAGGCTTCTTAGATATACCTAAAATGTTTTCATATGACCTATCTCTTTGGAATATCTACTTAAGCCAAAATGAAAAATACTTGTTTGTATATAAGTAACAATCCATGGAGTAAGGCAAAGGAAGATTCCATGAGAATCTTTCTGGGAGAGGATATCATATTATTTACTGTTAGATAATCAGTCCATCATTGCTTATTTGCAACCTAGAGAAGGATTTTTTTCTCCTATAAGCTGGTTTGATCCTAAGGTTAGTTCCCCTGAGTATGATTTAGCAGTAAATAAGAACAAATAACATTATAAGATAAATTAGTTTTCTTTTCCCCTGAGTCCTTATTAAATTCTTGAGACATGAAGGCAATAAGAAAAAAAAAAAATTCCTGAACTCCTACAAAGTGAAAAGGCATGGTTGTAGGCACTTTAAATAAGTAATCTCACTATTCTACGTAAAATGCATATGAGATAGATATAATTTTCTCCATTCAATATATGAGGCAACAGACCTGGGAGAACTTGGTGAGCATGCTCAATTGAACAGATTTACAGAAACAGCAACAAGACCCACACTTAAAGCACTAAAAGTACCACCAAATTCTTTTTGCAGTAATGGAAAAGGGCAAATGACTTACAACTCTATGAGTACTCTGTTATACCCTCTCATGGAAGCAGTCAACAAACACTGCTACACGAATTAGATGGCCCTGTTGTTACTGGAAAAAAAAAAAAAAAAAGGTCAGATGCTCCTTCCAGACCAACTTTTATTTTGGTTGAGCAGTCTCTCACTCAGTAAATGTTTATGAAGCATTATTCTTGCACAAGCACTGTGAGATGAGCTGGTTGGCACAGGGGGAAACCAAGCAGAGATGGTCCCCATGGAGACTTAAGTATGGTGTGTGTGTGGAGGTGGGGGGGGAGGGATACACAAAAGGCAAACAAAGCTTTTAAAATTCTGCTAAGTCTTGGAGAGACTATAAGAGTAGGTTAAAATTAGAGAGTTGGAAAATATCTGAAGAAAAATTAACAATTCATATGAATCCCCCAAAATGAGGAGTCAGCCAGGTGAAGAGTAGACAAAAGGATGCCAGGCAGAGAAAATAGGGAGAGGACTCTAAGGCAGAAAAAAGTCACATTCAGAGAGGTCAAAGAAGCCAGCTTGGCCAGAGAGAAAGAAAACAGAAGCAGTAGGGGAAAGATAACCTTGAATTGGCGAATCAAAGGTGTATCATACTCAGACATGCAGGTCAAGGCCCATGATTTTTACTTTATCTGAAGAGCAATGGGAAGCCATAAAGGCTTGAAACAGGGGAACAACATAAGTAAGTTGTTTTTACAAGAGTCACAGTAGGTGCTACCCAGAGGACTTATCAGAAGTAGCAGGAGAAGCAGACGCCAGGTAGGAGACCAGGGTGATAGTTCAAGTGAAGGATGGCGACTTGGGTGGGGCTGATGACACACTGTGTGAACAAAAGTGGACAGGTGGGAGAAATATTAAGTAAAATGTTAATTAACTGGTTAGTTAGGCCTAAGAGCTGGGAGGGTGTCCAGAACTAGTTCTGTGTCTCTAGCTGGAGTCACTAGGGTCAACAGTAGTTCATTTAATGAGAGGGAGACACAAGAAAAGGCAGCATAAATCTTGAGGAAGTGGTGAAGATTTTAAATGGTCCTACCACCAGACATAGTTCGACATGCCTATAATCGCAGTACTTGGGAGGCTGAGACAGGAGGATCTCAGATTTGAGGCCAGCCTCAACAACTCAGTGAAGTTCTGGAGCAACTTAGCAAGACCATGTTCCAAAATTAAAAATAAAAAGGGCTGGGCATGGTGGGGCAGACCTGTAATCCCAGTACATGGGAGGCTAAGACAGGAGGATAGCAGGTTAAAAGACAACTTCAATATGCATATCCATGTTCATAGTAGCACAATTCACAATAGCCAGATTATGGAATTAATCCAGGTGTCCACAACAGATGAATGGATCACAAAACAATGGGAAATACACACAATGGAATTCTACTCTGCAATAAAGAATAAAATAATGTCATTTACAAGAAAATGGAAGGACTTGAGAACATTATGTTAAGTGACATTAGCCAGTCACAGAAAGTGAAGGGACTTATGTTTTCTTTAATATGTGCAAGCTAGGGAGTAACTGTGATACCAGAGGGACTCCAGATAATGGAGGAGAAACCTCAGTGGGGCCAGGGAGGTGGTCTAAGGGAAGGGGAGGGGGAAGACTGAAGTTCATTATTGGAAATACTAACATATGTGTACATATGTGTACATATGTGAAAATTCCAGTATCAGTTTCTATATGGAAAGGGGATTGATGGGGAGACAGGAAGGTGGAGTGGGGGGGCACCAAGTGCTGTGTGCATGTATGTCAATATCAACATGATTTACATTATAATGTGAGATAATAATGCACCAATAAAATCACATTAAAAAAAGAAAGTTAAAAAAAAATTCCTGATTGGGGGGGGGGGTGCTTAAATAACTTAGTGAGACTCTGTTTCCAAATAAAAAAATAAAATAGGGCTAGGGGTGTAGCTCAGAGGTAGACTGCCCCTAGCTTTAATTAATTAATTAACAAAATAAAATAAAAAGGCTGGGGGTAGGTATAACTCAGAAGTGGAATGCCCCTGGGTTCAATCCCCAATATATAAAATAAAATAAAGCAGTCCCATCTAGGTCAGCAATAGTTAAGAGCCATCTGAGGGAACAGTCAAGCAGGTAGGTAGGTAGGTACACAACAGTGGGAGCAGAAGAACACTCTTCATTTCTCTGAAAAAGAAGAGCTGCAGCAAGTGTTCCTGAGATGGATAACTGGTTATTGCCTGAAGAAATATCTCAGCATCAATACATCAAAACTAAACCACAGTTGGCAACATTCATCCAGCATCTAAAATGACCCTTCCAGAGGTCAAGTCTCAGAGCTGCTCAGGCATACACTGTATAGTGTATTAATTCTACAGGGGCCAGAGAGAAGCAGTTCTATTTAAAATCAGACACGCCACAAAGGCCTGCTGAAGTTCAGGGTATTGTGATTAGCTGATAATAACAGCTCCAAAATTTCCTTAGAGTGAATTCATTCTTCTTGTGCTACACAGGGCAGGACTCTGGAGTCCAGACTAAATGCTTGTGCAAGTAACTCACAGGAGTCCAAGTTATTTTCTGAGAAAAGTATTCACTCTATCCCCATATCCCTTTGCTGCCTGTCCAAAAACAGAATACTCTTCAATTTGGCTGAAAATATAGATCAATTTTCAACTGACAACTCTATCTCACCCATACTTGGTGATATCTCTGACATAGGACTTTCTTTTTCTTCCTTTGATCCATCTATCCATACAACATTTACTGGAGATTGACCATGTGCCAGGATATTTCCCCTATGGGCATCTTAAAAATTTAATCATGAAGTTGTTGCATGTGAGTACTTGCCAAAGTTGCACTGAAGATAAATGATATTTGAGTTAAAAAGTTTAGTGAATGTTAATTATTTTCTAGATTGTGCAGGTTCCTAGCTATAATAAATTAGATCTCCTCAGAGTCTTCTTTCTGTAAGGAATGTCACTTTCCTTCCTGGTACCTGGTACCCTTCAGGAATCAGCTCAAGGATCATTTATCATCACAATACCCCCAATTCCTCAGGGAAGACACACCCTCTTCCTGTGCTCCAGTGACTCTGCATCCTTGACTCTTTTAGTGCCTACCATATTGTACCCTAATAACTGGGTTGTCTGCCTAAATTCCCCACTGGAAAAAGTACAGCAAGGTCAATTTTTTTAAGTTAATCTCCAATATTTGGCACAATATGGCAAATAGGCATTAAGCAGGTTGCTGAATAAATAAAAAGCGCTCTCCATCCTAAAAACATCTTCACTGACTTAGGGTTTATGCTAAAGCAATTATAATACATTAAAAAGTATTTCTAATTCTTATAAAACATCAATGATAATGTCTATTGCTTATTATCTTCCAGAAAATAATTCATGGAGAAAAATTCTTCAATTCTAGTGACATTTTCCTGAAAAGGAAAATCAATTTTAGGCATACTTCTGCCACATAAATCATGGAACCTGAACTTTGTTTTGTGTTTAGTAAATTCCAATGGATATCAACTGTAATAATTAATTCTTTTTTTTTTTTTTGCGGTACTGGGGATTTAACTCAAGGGCATTCTACCTCCGAGCTATACCCCCAGCCCTATTTTTTATTCTTTATTTTGAAACCGAGTCTCACTAAGTTGCGGAGTGCCTCACTAGGTAGCTGAGGCTGGCCGCGAACCCGGATCCTCTGGTCTCAGCCTCCCAAATGCTGGGATTACAAGCATGCGCCATTCTTAACTGTATTACTTTACATTGCTTTAAGTGTGTTTTCAGTCTTTGAACCTTTTAAAAATAGAAAGCATAACTACTAAGTAAATAACAACGGAATATCCAAATTACTGAGTAATTGGTGAAGAAATCAACTATGGTTAAAAAGAGTCCATGATGGTCTACACATCTGAAGTTATACTTACAGATAAATATCATATACAACATTGGGCAGATGAAGGTATCCAGCTCATATAGAACCAAATAACTTCATGTACTAGGAGTAGGGGGTTTCAGTTATCACCTCTTGCTCATCGTAATAATGCAAACCTGGAAAATATCCTTCCTTTACACTGATCCTCCAGACATGCACTGAGAAATCCATAGTTATAGGCCAGCACACAGGAGTGGAAGTAAATAGTACCAAACATGGCTTATGTAATATACCTTTGTGTACCGTAACTTCTCAATTAAAACTCACAATTATTAAGTCACCAGATTTTATAATGAGAAGTACTCTACTACCTACCTACTTAAAAGAATCAAAAGATATGCACTTTGCAAGTGCTGTTTTTTATGGAGGCAGGGAAAAGCATGTCATACAGAAAAAGGTTTAGATAATCTTCTACAGCTCAAATAATAAAGATATGAAAGTCTTACAGGAACTCAAAAGGAATCACAACCTCAGAAAAAGTTAAATTGTGGTAGAAAACATTAAAACTTACCCTTTTAGCCATTTTTAAGTTTTTGTTTCAGCAGTGTTTATCACAATATTCATATTGTTGTACAAGAAATCTCTAGAATGTTTTCATCTTGCAAACTAAAACTCTATACCCATGGAACAACAACTGCCTATATTCCCCTCCACAGAATCATGCTACAAAAGGAAATGTGGTGGACTGCACTTGAAGGGGTTGGCAGCAGAGTGATAGTGCATATAAGGAGGCAGTGTAAACCGGAGCCTACCAGGTAAGCTCTAGAATTGGGCTAGCTAGAGTCCAATCCTGCCTCTGCCACTTACTATTGGTGATGATACAGTACAGGCAGGAATTGAATCAAAAAGCAAATTAAATGAGAAAATAGCCAGAGACAAAAAAGCTAGTAAATGTAATATAAAACGGAAGGTCAAAGAATAAGATCAGAATGAAAGATAAGCATCAAAAACAACAGGGTACCATTTAATGATGGTCTGCTAAAGCTAAGGCAGGCAAAGCTCTTTGCATGCATTATCCAAGTTAATCTGCCTTATAATCCTGACACATAGGTATTATCATTTCCATTTAACAGAAGGAAACTGAAGGTCATGAGGTTAAGTAACTCTTGTGAGATGGGTGGCAAGCCAGGTCTCAAAAGAGAGGTCTAATACTCTCTCTCTTTAAATGGCACTGAAGCTCTCACACTTCTACAATATGACTTTTCTGAATTAAGCAATCTGACAGTTCTAACCTGGATAACTACAGATAGTTATTAGCATGTAGAGGTGAAAATGCATAGTATTATTTAGGCTATTAATATTCTCAGATAAAATACTGGCATTTTATTAGAAGCTTCTAAGCACTTAAAAATATAAGCTAGAAGCTGGGCATGGTGGCACATGTCTATCATTACAGCACGCAGAAGGCTGAGTGAGACAAGAGGATCATGGGTTCAAGGCTATAAAATATTTTTTTTTAAGCACTGGGGTGTAGCTCAGTGGTAAAATGCCTCTGGTTTATGCTGCTGTAAAGGACTCATACAACTAACGCAGTGTGTACATATAAAGTGTGCACTGTCTAAAAGATGATAATGCTGTAAAAGGCTCAGATGCTAGAACTTCAAAAAAAAGGGGGGGAGGGTGTTGTTGGGCTGAATATAGAAAGCAAGACATGGCAGACAGTCAGCCAACACTTCACTAACCCTGACAAGAACAAATCAAAGTGCATATACAAATGTGAGCTGAACTCAGGTTTCAATGAAGACTCAACTGAGCAGAAGGAGAGAAGATGACTCCACTAATCCAAAACAGCACGCCAAGTCAGATAACCTAACTTCAGAGGAGGACCATCACGTCTGGTTATAGAAAGCAGGGGCTGCTGGATGGGGCCTGAGTGTGTGGGGAGGAGAGCAAAGACTGCACGAAATGGCACAAGGTGTTCTTAATATTTAGACTCTGGAGCTGCAGCTGTGACTCTATTACCACTCACTACTAGCCTGATCTAAGTGAACTCTTTAAATTTCAGCTCCCCCACTTGTGAAATGGCATTCATGATGCTGGTGATGAGGATGGTAAAACCATACTACCTTCCTCAGAGTTTGAGAAGAGAAAAAAAAAAATGGGATAATGCACACAAAATAGCACAAAAATAAGCACACAGAAAGCAATTATGTTAGACATTACTCACATTATTTTCATTATTTTAGGTCAAGGGAAAGATGTGAACACTAATACAGGAGAAGGCAGAGAGGCTGTGAGCCACACAGAAGAAACCAGACCATGTTTAAAAGCTGCTCTAGAAGCAGTGCCAAGTCAGCTGCAGAGGAAATGTCTAGGAACAGCAAGGCTTTCTAGGGGCCTCTAAGCAAACAGACAAACGATTCCCCCTTTACCCCTCTACTAATCTTCCCATGTTGCTGTGTGTTCCTGATACCTTTATTGGGAAATCAGGACAAGTCACTTGGTCCTAAACGAAGTACCAATTCTCCTGAGTTCATTTTCCAATTCCAACAGCTGAGGGCAGCAGGAGGGTGGTTTTCAATCAACACAGCCCACCCTTCCATACACCCCACTGAAAAGTCATCTCCTCCGGTGACCTATATTCATGGTATAAAGCAACGACCTGGCATCCTAAATTTTAACATCTTTGTAGCCTAGAGGATGCTGCTAAAATACATTTAGCATCTTTCCTGGCACAGGACTCAGGCAGCCAGCCAAAGAGTTCCCCAGAGCAAATCGCCACCATCAGTCAGTCATCTTTTACTGTCACTGCTATTCTTATTTAATCAAGGGTATTGATATCATTCACAGGAGCCAGTGAAGCTCACAAAGGGAGAAATGAGTCTCGGCCCCATATGGTTACATCTATGGGATAAAACCTGACTGGAAAGTGTCCTTTCTGCCGAATGAGACATGTCTTGAATCTCCCATTCACCATCTTAGGCATGGTTATTTCTCAGAAGGCTTTCTTTTTAAGTATTGAATGAAATACAAACAACTCCTCTATAACCTTTATAAACTCAAAAAAAGTACAGAGCTGAGCCAGGCACGGTAGTGGGTACATGTAATCCCAGTACTTGGGAGGCTGAGTCAGGAGGATTCCGCCCACCCCCCCAGTACTAGGGATTGAACTCTGGGGCATTCTACCTCTGAGCTACACCCCCAGCCCTATTTTTTTTTTCTTTATTTTGAAACAGGGTCTCACTAAGTTGCAGAATGCCTCAGTAGGTAGTTGAGGCTGGCCGAGAACCCAGATCCTCCAGTCTCAGCCTCCCAAACGCTGGGATTACAAGTGTGCGCCACCACGACCGGCCAGGAGGATTTTTTTTTTTTTAACATTCACTAACAATATTTATTTTTATTTTTAATGATGCAACAATTGTACATAGTTAGAGGGTACAATATGATAATTTGAAACATGTATGCAAAGTGTAATAATCATATCAGTAATTAGCATATGCACCACTTTAAACATTTCTTTTTTTTTTAATATATAAAAAATACAAAGGTCTGGGGCTGTAGCTAAGACATAGATTACCCCTGGGTTTAATCAAAAAAAATTTTAAAGAAAATAAGCATAGAGTTGAAAGATAAGCTTGTGATATTTTAGTTTTATTCTATTAGAGGTTAGCAAATAGATCCAAAAACGCAACGTCATTTGTCTAGGTTCATATAACTGGTTATCACCAGTGGGAGAACCAAGAATCCAGGCCAAGAGGAAAGGAGATGTTGGTCAAAGAGTCGAAGATTTTAGTGAGACAGGATGAGTTCTGGATAATGTATTGTTCTCTTTTTAAGGAATATATGAATTACTGCTATGGTCTTCTCATACTTTAATAAGTCTCCATGTTTTCCTGACTACACAGTTTTCTTATACCATGAGAAGAGCCTGCACTTGCCACTGTCTTCATCTTTCCTCTTTGATTTGGGGCTTCATCCTCACAGAACAACTCATTCTATTTGTCCATTTATGAACCTTGGGGAAATTATACATTTGTTATACCTGTAATTACAAAGCAAAGTTCCCAAAGCTTCATATGAATTGTGTGTTTTAAATTAACCATACTTTTGCTATCCTTTGCAAATGAGAATGAACAAAACATGATTATATTAATATTACTTATGTTTAATTGCAAGGCCAGTCATCACCACTGTGGGTGAAGCATGGTCGGAGAGCCAATCTTATCCACAAGATGGAAGACCATACCTACAGCTACCAGGACCAGTTTTCAAGGACCAATTTTCCCGCAGCCGGCCTGTTAACTCCTCCCCACACCACTGACTTAAGTGACTCCATGCACAATGACAGCCCAAACCACACATCCTTCCTCTCACCATCATGCCAACTCCTGAAATACAGATTCCTATTTCATTCAAACACAAAGGAAGTAATGGAAATTATCGCTTATTTAATTTCTTTCAAAACTCATGTGTGATTTTTCATTATGTTCTCAAACTCACACAACCCTTCACCCACAGACTGCCAGATGCTGCTCACATCTGTAAACTGGGATGTGGAACTACAAACAAGGCCACACTGACATCAAATGGAGTCGACACAAAGGGAGGTTCTGACTCTACTGATAAGCATTAGCTTCCTATGCCGTAGTGCCGGGAATTAAACTCAGGGGCATTCTACCTCCAAGCTATACCACCAGCCCTGTTTTTTTATTCTTTATTTTGAAACAGGGTCTCACTAAGTTGTAGAGGGCCTCACTAACTAGCTGAGGCTGGCCGCAAACCTGCGCCCTCCTGTCTCAGCCTCCCAAGTACTGGGATTACAAGTATGCACCACCAAGCTTGGCTGACTAAAAACATTTTGATAATTGAAGACATCAAACTCTATTACCTTTTCATAATCAGATTCCCCAAAAATTGAGCAGTAGGAAAGTGCTGTCTGTCACCTGTAACCCGAAGCCATGTATGTTTTCACCTGTCTCACTCTCCTGAACTGCTGGCCTCCTTCTCCCTGACCCCTTCCCAACAACACATCTCATTTCCTTCTCAGATGATCAGGGTCATGGCTCATCTCCCTCTCTTTATTCACAGCAGTTGCTCTGGAAATGACTCCCAAATTGGATCAGCTCACTGCCTTGTGCTGTTCAGTCTCATGATGAGGATCACCAGAGGAAGAAAACATTCCAATTAAGGTCACTTCTGCTGAGACCACCAGAGAAAGATTATGCTTTTGCCTTAAAAATGAGGATTTTGGAAGGCTGAGACAGGAGGATCGCAGGTCCGCAGCCAGTCTCAGCTACTTAGTGAGGCCCTCTGCAACTTAGTGAGACCCTGTTTCGAAATAAAGAATAAAAAACAGCCGGGCGTGGTGGCGCACGCTTGTAATCCCAGCATTTGGGAGGCTGAGACCGGAGGATCCGGGTTCGCGGCCAGCCTCAGCTACCTAGTGAGGCACTCTGCAACTTAGTGAGACCCGGTTTCGAAATAAAGAATAAAAAATAGGGCTGGGGGTGTAGCTCGGAGGTAGAACGCCCCTGAGTTCAATCCCTAGTACCACACACACACAAAAAAAAAAGAATAAAAAACAGGGCGGGGGGTGTAGCTAGGAGGTGGAATGCCCCTGGGGTCAATCCCTAGTACCGCAAAAAAAAAAAAAAAAGTGGAAGAATCTTTTAAAGAAGGAAAAAGAAAAGCACTGGGAAGGATATGGAGAGATTGTGCCCCTCATACATTACTCTTAGGAATGTAAAATGGAATAATTACTAGGGAAAACACATGGTAAACATAGACTTAACATATGACCATTCCTAGGTATGCACCTAAGAACTGAAAACAGAGATCCAAACACACAGAATGCTGTACAACTGTATTTATAACAGCAATATTTGTAATAGCCAAAAGGTATAAATGCAGATGAGTAATAAAAAATGTGGTATATACATACAAATGAATGTTATTAGCCA
>PVLC010042268.1:0-13022 GCA_004027655.1 Graphiurus murinus
CACACACACAAAAAAAAAAAAAAAAAGATATAGGGCTGTGCTTTAAAGAGCGTCCTCTAGTCAAATTACCAATTCCAGAGATTGAAAGATGAACATTCCTTTAGCTTTCCCAAACGTATTTGGTAACAAGCATTTGCTTTGGTTTGCTTTCATTATTCATTCCTTTGGTCTCTAATCTCAAAAAGTCATAGAAGATGCAATGTTCTATGGGGGGGATGGGATTACTGAAGAAGACTGACTAGGTGGGAAGGAGGGGAAATTGAGTCCTGTTGAGCTTGAAGTGGCAGCAGTGTTCACTGTCAGCAATCTGAAGAAAAAAGATATTCTAGCCTGGTTATATTTGCTTTCTTATTGTGTCCAGCTACCTGCTAGAACCGGCTATCACACTGACCTATGCCTGCTTTGGTTGAGGCTTTGTCCTCTGGCTTGTTCCTCCTCCATACCTTTGCACATTCCCAACCCTATCCATCTATCTAGACCCGCTCAAACGCCAATGCCCGAGCTTTTCAGCGGTGCCTATGGCTTTCCCACATAATATCTCATACCGAGGCTACTCACGCAGAGGTCCGATCTCTGTTACTCTTCAAGCAATTCGGGGGCAGGTAGGGTTTGAGTCCCAATTTCGTGCCCCTCGTTACGTACTCTGGAGGTCGCAGGCATCAACAAATACATGTTGGGCGAGTACAATTGTAGGACAATTCTTCTGCTAGATTCCCAGAAAGCATCTCTGCTGGCTGTACTCTCAGAAGCAGGGGAGGAGCAAGGCGCGTGCACCGCAGGACCGAGGTGTGTGAGGGCTGGGTGGAGGGCAGAGGGCCCGGAGCGGGGTGAGAGGCGCGGCCCGGAGGCCCTCCTCGTGACTCCTCCTCCCCCCTCGGAGCCTACGAGTCAGGTGATTCCGGACACGTGACCCGGCACCACCTACCCTGCTGCTCCCGAGTGGCGGCTCAGGCGGCCAATGAGAGGCTGGGCCCAGGCTCGGAGCCAGTCAGAGTGCAGCCCGGTGGGCGGGGCGGACGGCGGCGGCCGCCGGGGGCGGGGGCGGCGCGGCGGCGGCGGCGGCGGCCTGGGGAGGCGGCGGCCTGGCCTGGCCTGGCCTGTCAGGGCGCGGGCGGCGGCGGTCCAGCACCATGTCTCTGCAGTACGGGGCGGAGGAGCCGCCCCTCGCCGGCAGTTACGGCGCGGCGGACTCTTTCCCCAAGGACTTCGGCTACGGCGTGGAGGAGGAGGAAGAGGAGGCGGCGGCGGCGGGCGGCGGGGTCGGGGCGGGGGCCGGCGGCGGCTGCGGCCCGGGGGGCGCTGACAGCTCCAAGCCCAGGATTCTGCTCATGGGGCTGCGGCGCAGCGGCAAGTCCTCCATCCAGAAGGTGAGCGGGGCGCGCCGGGCCTCCGCCCTCCGCCGCTGCCCTCGCGGGGCTCAGGTGGCCGGCGGCCCGAGGCCGGAGGAGGGCGGCGGCCGCGCCGGCCTAGGGCTGGCTCCCGGAGCACTTTCTCTTCTGCTCCCGGACCCGACGCAGAGCCAGAGGAGCGGCCCGCTGGGACCCTGACCTCGGCGCCCACGCCCGAGGCGGCCAAGGCCGAGCAGGTCGCTGAAGGCGAAACTGGCTGGGAGGGAGGCAGGTGCCCGGAGCCACCGCCCTAGACCCAGTCCCGGTGGACCCCGTTCCCGTAGTTTTGACCGAGCAGAGATGTGCTCTCCAGAACACTTGGAGAACTTGGTGGATTTCCTCTCCTGCCCCGTCTCGCTTCAGGTGACCAGAGTTTGCAGGGATTCCCAGTCGAGCCCAAGGGAGTAGCGTGAGAAAGAGTTGTGACTAAGACGCTGGGCGTTTTAATATTGTTATTAGTCTGGAGGAAACTTATTGGGAATTGTAACATTATTGGGAATTGGGTACTATCTGCACCTACTTTAGTACCTGTGGCCTGGTGAGTGTAGTCACTAGTGATATTCCTCCTGTAAATGTGTGGTTACAAAAATTTTCGAAGACTTTGAGAATGTTTTGCCGACAGACATCAGTCCATTTGTTTTCACTTCGGGTCTGTCAAGAACGAATGGAGGACGGTACACCTTTTTTATTTTTTAATTTAGTGGTACTGGGGATTGAATGTAGGAACGTTTTACCTCCGAGGCACACCCCCAGCCCTCTTTTATTTTTTATTTTGAAACTGGGTCTGATTAAGTTGTGGAGGACCTCGCTAAATTGCTGAGGCTGGCCGGGAGCCTGCGGCCCCCCCCCCCCCCGCATCCTCCCCCTCCCGGCTCCCCGCCACACACAGTCTCGCAAGTACTGGGATTGCAGGCCTGCGCCACTATGTCCGGCACCCTGTGCTGTACACCTTTTAGTAAAGGGGGGGGGGCGAATAGAGGCAGTAGATTCTTCCACCCCTTTTCACACAAGCAAGCTTTTTTTTTTTTTTTTTTTTTTGCGGTACTGGGGATTGAACTCAGGGGCATTCTACCTCCAAGCTATACCCCCAGCCCTATTTTTTATTCTTTATTTTGAAACAGGGTCTCACTAAGTTGCAGAGTGCCTCACTAGGTAGCTGAGGCTGGCCGGGAACCTTAGTCCTCCGGTCTCAGCCTCCCGAATGCTGGGATTACAAGCATGCGCCACCACGCCCGGCTACATGCGATGTTTTTAGAAAGTAGCCTTTTTCTGAATTTGCTAGATTACTGTGTGTGTGTGGGGGGGGTATTGAGGCTTTCTATCTCCGAGCTTACCTCCGAGCCCTATTTTATTAACATAACAGAGTCTCACTAGGCTGAGGAAGGGCTCACTACTTACTGAGGCTGTACTCGAACCTGTCATCCTCCTGTCGCAGCCTCCCAAGTACTGGGATTACAGGCGTGTGCCAACACGCTGGCTTACTGTGCTTTATTTACATTGCTTTTCATCTCTACAGCAAGTCTTGGTTACATTTATGGTAGGTTTTTAGCAAACTGATTTTTTCCTTCTTCTCATTTGTTACTGACACAACCTGGTGAAAAACTGTTTTTCTTCAAGAAACAGAGGCAAGTTAGCTGTATGTTAGGGTTGTATGAATTGAGATTCTGTGTGTGTGTGGTACTGGGGATTGAACCCAGGAGCATTCTACTACTGAGTTTTGTACTGAGGCTGGCCTGGAAACCATGATCCTCCTGTCTCAGCCTCCCACGTCCTGGGATTATAGGCAGCACCACCATGCCTGGCTAAACTTTCATAATCTTAAAAGTGAGGTTTGGCTAGTTTAAATTCCCGTTAAAACAAACAACATTCTAAAAAAAAAAATCGAATGTGAGAGATAGTGGTATTAGTACTGAATATGGTGCAGAGAAACTAGCAGAAAAGTTTCAGCTTCATAATAGGTTGAATGAAAATTTAATTTGGTGTCTTCTTGTGTGAGATATAAAAAGTGAGTAACAATGAATTTAAGTATTTATTTTTTTTACCTTGAGTGTTTTTTTTTTTGTTTGTTTGTTTTTGGTGCTGGGGATTCTACCTCAGAGTTATACCCCCAACACTTTTTATTTATTTATTCATTTTTTTTGCAGTACTGGGGATTGAACCCAGGGGCGTTCTACCTTCGAGCTATACCCCCAGTCCTATTTTTTATTCTTTATTTTGAAACAGGGTCTCACTAAGTTGCAGAGGGCCTCACTAAGTAGCTGAGGCTGGCTGTGAACCCGGATCCTCCAGTCTCAGCCCAAATGCTGGGATTACAAGCATGTGCCACCGTGCCCGGCTTATTTTTTGTTTTGAATTAGGGTCTTGTTAGATTCCTGGGACCGTCCTTGAACCTGTGATCCTCCTGTCAGCCTCCCCAGTACTGAGATTATAGGCAGGCACCACCATGCCCAGTTTACCTTGGAGTTTTTGGCAACAAGATCAAATTTTCAAATGTTAATCCAGAGTAGAATTTTGAATTTAAATTATGAAGTTCATTAGTCATAAAATTGTCTTGTTTCTCTTAACAGGTGGTGTTTCATAAGATGTCACCCAATGAGACCCTTTTTTTGGAGAGTACCAACAAGATTTATAAAGACGACATTTCCAATAGTTCCTTTGTGAATTTCCAGATTTGGGATTTTCCTGGACAAATGGACTTTTTTGACCCAACCTTTGACTACGAGATGATCTTCAGGGGAACAGGAGCATTGATATATGTCATTGATGCACAGGTAGTTAGGAATAATGATGTTTACTTCTCTTCCTGGTGGCAAAAAGATGTAGAAACAAGAAAAATTGTTTATCTTGTTTGTCATGTGCTTGTAGCTTATTTCTTTGCCAGTAGATTTTCTAACAGTGTAAGAAATGCAGTCACCGAGGTACTTTGGGAGCAGGCATGTCATCTTATCATATCAGAGTATCAGATGGTTAGATGTGGTTTATATTCTTGAGTCCTATTTAAAGAGCAGTTAACATTGTCTTTCCACTTTTATTGGTTAATAGTAGATTCTTAGCTGGTTGTGATGGCACATGCCTCTGTAATCCCAGTACTTGGAGGCTGAAATAGGAGAATTACAGGTTTGAGGCTAGTTTTAGCAATTTAGCAAGACCCTTAGCTCCATAGTGAGGCCACGGTTCAAAATAAAAAATAGAGCCCGGGCATGGTGGTGCGTGCCTGTAATCCCAGTACTTTAGAGGCTGAGACCGGAGGATCTCAGGTTTGAGGCCAGCCTCAGCAACTTAGTGACACTCTTTCAAAATAAAACATAAAATAGGTCTAGGGATATAGCTCAGAGGTAGAATATCTCTGAGTTCAAGCTTTGGTACCAAACTAAACCAGTCTAAACCAAACCAAACCAAAACCAAAACAAAACAAAACAAAAAAACTGAGTATAGTGGTGCACGCCTGTAATCTCAGTACTTCGGAGGCTGAGACTGGAGGATCGCAAGTTAAAGGCCAGCCTCAGCAACATATTAAGGCCTTCTGCAACTAAATGAGACCCTCTTTCTAAATAAAGAATAAAATAGGGCTGGATGTAGCTCGATGGTAGAATGCTCCTGGGTTCAATCCCCAGCACCCCCCCCCCCAAATGACATCACTCACCAAAAAGATCCCATCAGTGCCCAGGATATTAAGAGGAATATGCGAGCTGAGTCAGTTTATATTAGAGTGAATAGTTTTTCTTAATTATACAAACTGAATTTAGTCCAACAAGCACTTATTGAGGGCATTACCATGTGACGGGCAGTCAGAGGAATGGGACATGTTCTTATCTTTAAGAAGCTTTTCATAAGCCTTGAAACGTTCGTTGGCATGCTTTCTTTTTTTTTTTTGCGGTACTGGGGATTGAATTTAGGGGCATTCTACCTCCAAGCTATACCCCCAGCCCTATTTTTTACTCTTTATTTTGAAACAGGGTCTCACTAAGTTGCCGAGTGCCTCACTAGGTAGCTGAGACTGGCCCTGAACCCGGATCCTCTGGTCTCAGCTTCCCAAATGCTAGGATTACAAGCGTACGCCACTACGCCTGGCTTGTTGGCATTGTTTCTGAGTAATATATACTATAATGGGTTTTACATACATGATTTATTTTTGTTGTTGTTTTTGATGATACTGTAGATTGAACTCATGGATGTTCTACCTCTGAACTACACCCTAAGCCCTTTTTATTTTTTTATTCTGAGACAATGTCTTGCTAAGTTGCTGGGGCAGGCCTTGAACTTGTGATCCTTCTGTCTCAGCCTCCCAAGTATGGGGATTACAGACATGTCCCATGATGTCTAGCTACATTATTTAATTTAACCTTCACAATATTGTGAGCTTGGTATTGTAATTCCAATTTTATAGATGAGTAGACTGAGATCACAGTTTAGGCAGCTTGCTTAAAGCCACACACTTAATAAATGGCAGAGCTGGGATTACTTTAAAAAGTCCTATTGGGAATAAATGTTCATTTTCCTTTTCTTTACATTATCAGTATTAAAAATTATAGGCATTGACTTGGTAATTGAATTTTCTGTCTTAAGAAATTGAAGAACTATTTGTTAGTGTAAGTTAATGTATTTGAATATTTAAGAATCATCTTATAAGATATTTATGAATAATTAGGATAATATTTTTTTTGTGCCTGGGGAGAAGAGGTGGTTGAGGCTTTCTTAACTCTACTTGCCTTTTGTAAGATTCATTTTAAAAAATATTCTGTTCTGACTTACAGGATGACTACATGGAGGCTTTAACAAGACTTCACATTACAGTTTCTAAAGCCTACAAAGTTAACCCAGACATGAATTTTGAGGTTTTTATTCACAAAGTTGATGGTCTGTCTGATGATCACAAAATAGAAACACAGAGGGACATTCATCAAAGGGCCAATGATGACCTTGCAGATGCTGGGCTAGAAAAACTCCATCTTAGGTAACAAAATGTGTGTTTGATATGAGAGCCCCATAAATGTATTCCCATCTCTGTCATTGCAAACACCATAGCTTTCTGTTACTGGTATGCCCTTTCCTAATTCTGTAATGTTTTTGCTCTCTTCTTTGTTGAACTCCAAAGTATTTTGGGATTCTTGTGTTATTGAGAAGTTACTTTTCCCCTTTTTTTGCATTTTCTTGGTGGTTGAAGTCATGTGAAGTATTTCCATTGGTGCTTTTGCAAATTCATCTCAAGAGACTGGAGTCAAGCTGTTTCCTCACAGCATAAATCTGCTTTGGGACTCCCCTCTCTTGGTTTCATCACTCCCTCCCATTGCCTCAGTGCAAGGAATTGCTGCCACGTTTGTTGTTGAAGTCTAGCTTGAGTCTTGATGGTATCTTTTTCAGTAGGAAGAATCTTCTGAGGGGGTATGCTTTCAAGTTTGAACTGACTGTAATGTATCTTAGTTTTTAAAACACTATATGCTTTTTTGAAACCAGAGTTTGGGCTAGGTGGATTTATCCTTTAAGTTTGCATAGTGTTACTGTTAAGTTTAAGAGCTGCTGATATATAACTAAATATCATTAAGAAAGTACTGTGAGCCGGGCGTGGTGGCGCAAGCTTGTAATCCCAGCATTCGGGAGGCTGAGACCAGAGGATCCGGGTTCGCGGCCAGCCTCAGCTACCTAGTGAGGCACTCCGCAACTTAGTGAGACTCGGTTTCAAAATAAAGAATAAAAAATAGGGCTGGGGGTATAGCTCGGAGGTAGAATGCCCCTGAGTTCAACCCCCAGTGCCGCAAAAAAAAAAAAAAAAAAAGAAAGAAAGTACTGTGATGATTATGTATTTCATTCTAAAGATCTAGGAGAAATATTTTGTACATCTCATTTTTTGTGTGTGATACAGGTAGACATGAGTATTTAAAAGTAAGCAAGAACAGAGCCAGGCGTGGTGGTGCACGCTTGTAATCCCAGCATTTGGGAGGCTGAGACTGGAGGATCCGGGTTTGCCACCAGCCTCAGCTACCTAGTGAGGCACTCCGTAACTTAGTGAGACCCTGTTTCAAGATAAAGAGTAAAAAATAAGCCGGGTGTGATGGCGCACGCTTGTAATCCCAGCATTTGGGAGGCTGAGACCGGAGGATCCGGGTTTGCTGCCAGCCTCAGCTACCTAGTGAGGCACTCCGCAACTTAGTGAGACTCGGTTTCAAAATAAAGAATAAAAAATAGGGCTGAGGGTATATCTCGGAGGTAGAATGCCCCTGAGTTCAATTCCCAGTACCGCTAAATAAATAAATAAATAAATAAATAAATAAATAAATAAATAAATGTAAGCAAGAACATGTTCTCTTGATGATAGAAACTTAAAGGGGGAGCAGAGGAGAGACAAAAGTGTAGTAATTTCCTTATTCTTGGTCTGTTATAGTAACTTCCCTATAGGCTCAAGCCACCTGTTCTCCTCGCTCTAATATTCCCTGGGTCCCAGGCTCCAAGATCTTTGGAAATTTATTTTCCTAGTAAACAATGTAGAAAAGTCTCAAGACTTCTAGTTTGCCTGAATTAAAATTTTAAAACATTTTATAGGTAATTCATTCTTTTTTTTTTTTTTTTTTTGCGGTACTGGGGATTGAACTCAGGGGCATTCTACCTCCGAGCTACACCCCCAGCCTTATTTTTTATTATTTATTTTGAAACCGGGTCTCGCTAAGTTGTGAAGTGCCTCACTAGGTAGCTGAGGCTGGCCTCGAACCCGGATCCTCCGGTCTCAGCCTTGCGGTAATCCATTCTTTAAAAAAATAAAATTCAAGCCGGGCGTGGTGGCTCATGCTTGTAATCCCAGCATTCGGGAGGCTGAGACCGGAGGATCTGGGTTCACGGCCAACCTCAGCTACCTAGTGAGGCACTCCGCAACTTAGCGAGACCCGGTTTCAAAATAAAGAATAAAAAAATAGGGTTGGGGGTATAGCTCAGAGGTAGAACGCCCCTGAGTTCAATCCCTAATATCCCCCCCTACCCCCCCAAAAAAAAAAATTCAGCAGTGTTGTGAGAAAAAGTTAAAATGTGTCCCCATGAAATCCCTCAATCTTCGTTTGTGTGTGTGTGTGTTAATAGAGATTGAACCTGGGGCATTCTACCTCTAAGCTACCATCCAGCTCTATTTTTATTTTTATTTGGAAACAGGGTCTTGCCAGGTTGATGAGAGTCTCACTACTTGCTGAGGCTGTCCTCGAACCTGCGATCCTCCTTTCTCAGCCTCCCAGGTACTAGGATTACAGATGTGTGCCACCATGCCCCGGCATCAATCTTTTTTTTTTTTTTTTTTTCTGGTACTGGGAATTGAACTCAGGGGCATTCTACCTCCGAGCTATACCCTCAGCCCTATTTTTTTATTCTTTATTTTGAAACAGGGTGTCACTAAGTTGCAGAGGGCCTCACTAAGTAGCTGAGGCTGGCCTTGAACCCGGATCCTCTTGTCTCAGATCAATCTTATTTTTTTTTTTTTTGCGGTACTGAGGATTGAACTCAGGGGCGTTCTACCTCCGAGCTACATCCCCAGCCCTATTTTTTATTCTTTATTTTGAAACCGAGTTTCACTAAGTTGCGGAGTGCCTCACTAGGTAGCTGAGGCTGGCCGCGAACCCGGATCCTCCGGTCTCAGCCTCCCGAATGCTGGGATTACAAGCGTGCGCCACCACGCCCGGCTCAATCTTATTTTTTAAGACTCTGTTATTAGTAATTTTTTGCCTGGATTTTAAGCCATGCTTGTTTCGTGTTCCCCTATGCCCCTAGGGATCTTTCTGATTCTCTTTACTCCACATCTGTCTATTTCCATGACATCTCTCCCTGTGGTATACTCCATCCCTTTCTCCAGTGCACCCTAGGGCTTTAGGCCTTGTTAACCTTGGTAGAATTTTGCATCGAGCTTTTAAAATTTTATTTATATAATTATTTTTATATTGATGGGGATTGAACCCAGGGCCTCTTGCCTGCTAGGAAAGTGCTCTACCACTGAGCTACATCATCACCACTCAGCAAGTTTTTATTTAGTACTCACAGGTCTGTGGATGAGATTCTATTTGATTTTCAATTTTTAGAAATTCGGCTTACTACAATGCCCTGTGCCTTGCAGGTTCTTCCTGTTCTCATCTATCTGCAAGCCTCTTAGGGGCCCTAGAGGACCTTCTTACTTTGCTTAAAGGAAACATTATAATACTTTCCCCCCTGGTGTCTGTGGTGTCATTTGGCCTTACCTGCTCCAGTGCTCTCAGATCTAGGGTAGAGACCCCAGCTTAGTTCTTAGGTCAACACATTGAAAGTATCTTGAAATTACTTATAAAGTGGTGAACACATTTGTAATATATGTGCTGCCAAAGCGAGCATGTGAACACATTTTTATAAAGTCTAGTTGTAAGTGAAAAAAGGCAAGAAAATGCAAGTACCGTACTGTTTAAATTGGTAAAGGCCTCTCTTTCAATTAGCATTTTGTTAAATCTAGATGTGTTCTCCACTGTACATTCTTTTAGGCCTCTGTTTTCTTTTTCCTTTTCTTTTTTTTTTGCAGTACTGGGGATTGAACTCAGGGGCATTCTACCTCCGAGCTACAACCCCAGCCCTATTTTTTATTCTTTATTTTGAAACCGAGTCTCACTAAGTTGCGGAGTGCCTCACTAGGTAGCTGAGTAGGCCTCTGTTTTCTTTCTTTCTTTTTTGTTTGTGGTACTGCGGATTGAACTCGGGGGCTTTCTACCTTCGAGGTATACCCCCAGCCCATTTTTTATTCTTTATTTTGAAACCAGGTCTCACTAAGTTGTAGAGTGCCTCACTAGATAGCTGAGGCTGGCCTCGAACCCGGATCCTCTGGTCTCAGCCTCACAAATGCTGGGATTACAAGCGTGTGCCACCATGCCCGGCTAGGCCTCTGTTTTCTGGAGGGCTGAGGGCCCAGCTCCCACCTCATTGTGCTGTTTACCTAAATTATAAGCATCAGTTGTGTTTGTATATTTATTCAGCAGATACTCATGAGCACTGTTCAGGGCAGTTAGTTGGCTTGCAGCTATGAGCAAGACTGACAAAGTTTTTTTTCTCATGGAGCTTACATTCTGATGAATGACACAGCTCACAAGCACCTATAAATAAATGTGTGGCATAATTATAAGTACTTATCACTACTATGAAGAAAACTAAGTTAGGACAAAGGGGTAGAAAGCATTAGGTGCAGAATTATTTTGGGTGGACTGGTCAAGAAAAAACTTTTTTGGGTGTGTGGTATTGGGGGCTTGAACCCAGGGCCTTGAATATGCTATATAGATATGCTACCACTCAATGATATCCCTAGGCCAGGAAAGAACTTTTTGAGGAGATGGCATTTCAGTAGAAACATGAATTATATTCTTTTATAAATGGCACCTATTTTTTCTAGCTCTCTCTTAGGTTTTAGTCTCAATTATGTGCTTAAGAAACCAAGCTTAGCTGGGCATGGTGGTGTATGCTTGTAATTTCAGTACTTGGGAGGCTGAGAAAGGAGGATTGCAGGTTTGCAGCCAGCCTCAGCTACTTAGTAAGGCCCTCCGCAACTTAGACCTTATTTCAAAATAAAGAATTAAAAATAGGGCTGGGGATGTAGCTTGGAGGTAGAGTGCCCCTGGGTTCAATCCCCAGTACTGAAAACAAAACAAAACAAAAACAAAACAAACAAAAAACAAGCTTTGGGATCAGGTTGAAAAGATTTAGGTGAACATTCAAATTTCTGCATCTGAAAACCCTTTCTTGGGTGTTCCTTAGTTCTTTGTAAATGCTGTAAAGGGAGCGACAGCCACAGGCTGGGTGGGAGACTATACTCGTAATTTGGAATGATGGGGATGTTGGTAGACAAGGTATATTTGAATTTACTGATATCAAATGCTAAGAAACTTGAGAAACTTGAAATTTTATGTATTATGATAACAGTCACTGAATTTAAGGTATTTTCCAAATTAATCATACTTTGTTGTGTTTTTCAGCTTTTATTTGACTAGTATCTATGACCACTCAATATTTGAAGCCTTTAGTAAGGTGGTGCAGAAACTCATTCCACAACTGCCGACCTTGGAAAATCTATTAAATATCTTTATATCAGTAAGTAAGCTAATTAATTACTATAGTTTCTCATTGTATTTTTGTTAGTTTTTTTTTTTAAATGGGGCTTGATTTAGCTTAAAGACTATTGCACACTTAACATGTAAAATAATAAAAGCATAAAATAAAAATAAGAGCATAAAATATGGCTTGAGTTGTTATTTCTGAATTTTTTTTTTTTAGTTCTTATTGTTGTTGTATTTAAAATGAACAGCTAGCCGGGTGTAGTGGCGCACGCTTGTAATCCCAGTACTTGGGAGGCTGAGACAGGAGGATCTGAGTTTGCCAGCCTCAGCTACTTAGTGAGGCCCTCCACAACTTAATGAGACCCTGTTTCAAAATAAAGAATAAAAAATAGGATTGGGAGTGTAGCTCAGAGATAGAATGTCCCTGAGTTCAATCCCCAGTTCTACAAAAATAAATTAAAAAAAAAAAAAAAATGAACTGCTGAAAAATTTCCTCATGCTTTCTTTTTTTTTTTTTTGCGGTACTGGGGATTGAACTCAGGGGCATTCTACCTCCAAGCTACACCCCCAGCCCTATTTTTTATTCTTTATTTTGAAACCGAGTCTCACTAAGTTGCAGAATGCCTCACTAGGTAGCTGAGGCTGGTCGCGAACCCGGATCCTCTGGTCTCAGCCTCCCAAATGCTGGGATTACAAGCATGCGCCACCACGCCCGGCTCCTCATTCTTTCTTAAAAACATCTTCATGATACCTGTTTCTTGAAGGAACCATAGTAATTGGAAAAGACTGGGTCTTGGGAGTATGACACAATTTAATTTTAATCTCAGCTAGGCATGGTGGCACATGTCTGTAATCCCAGTACTTGGAGGCTGAGACAGGAGGATTTCAGTTTTCAAGCCAGCCTCAGCAACTTAGCAAGACTCTCCCTATTTCCAAATAAAAAAATAAGCCAGGAGTGGTGGCACACGCTTGTAGACCCTGTTTCAAAATAAAGAGTAAATAATAGGACTGGGGGTGCAGCTCAGAGGTAGAATGTCCCTGGGTTGAATCTCCAGTACTGCAAAAAAAAAAAAAAGGAAAAAAAAATAGTGATGGGGGTGTAGCTCAGAGGTAGAATGACCCTGGGTTCAGTCCCTGGCACCAAAAATAAATAAATAAATAAATAAATAAATAAATAAATAATCAATCTGCCTCATTGGACCAGGTCATATTAAGAAATTGGTTTTTTCCTTGTTTTTTTTTTTTTTTTTGCGGCACTGGGGGTTGAACTCAGGGGTGTTCTACCTCCGAGCTATACCCTCAGCCCTATTTTTTATTCTTTATTTTGAAACCGAGTCTCACTAAGTTGCGGAGGGCCTCACTAGTTAGCTGAGGCTGGCCACGAACCCGGATCCTCCGGTCTCAGCCTCCCGAATGCTGGGATTACAAGCGTGCGCCACCACGCCCGGCCCTATTTCCAAATAAAAAAATAAGCCAGGAGTGGTGGCACACGCTTGTAGACCCTGTTTCAAAATAAAGAGTAAATAATAGGACTGGGGGTGCAGCTCAGAGGTAGAATGTCCCTGGGTTGAATCTCCAGTACTGCAAAAAAAAAAAAAAG
>PVLC010042269.1:0-13022 GCA_004027655.1 Graphiurus murinus
ATTACAAAACTATGGGATATGTACACAATGGAATTTTACTCAGCCATAAAGAAGAACAAAATCATGTTATTTGCAAGGAAATGGAGGGAACTGGAAAACATTATGTTAAGTGAGATTAGTCAGTCACAAAAAGTTAAAAATCAAATGCTCTCCCTAATATGTGGAAGCTAGAGAGAAAATGGGACATAAGAGGGACTCCGGGTGAAGGAGAATTCTTAGGTGAACAAAAAATTTGACTTAATGGGAGGTAATGGGAGGAGGGGGGACACCCTAATGAGCATGATGTACTTACAAGATCACATCAAAGTCAATCACTAAACTGACCTGGAGATAGGGGGAGTGTGGGTGGGAATTGGGGAAGGCTTAATGAGAAATATGTGCATGGATGTCTTTACCTGTACTAGCTTGTACCCAACAAAAATGTGTGATTAACCCTGTTGTACCCAAGAAATGTATAAAAATCCATGCTAAAAAATAAATAAATAAATTAAAATTAAAATTAAAAAAAAAATAAAATAAAATAAAAATAAAGAATAAGCTGAGCGTGGTGGTGCTCGCTTGTAACCCCAGTTACTTGGGAGGCTGAGACAGGAGGATCACGGTTTCAAGGCCACCCTCAGCTACTTAGTGAGGTCCTCTGCAATTTAGTAAGACCCTGTTTCAAAATAAAGAATAAAAAATAGGGCTAGGAGTGTAGCTCAGAGGTTGCATATCCCTGGGCTCTTTCTCAAAAAAATAAAATAAAATAAAGAATAAAAAATAGGGCTAGGGGTATAGCTCGGAGGTAGAATGCCCCTGAGTTCAATCCCCAGTACCGCAAAAAAAAAAAAAAGTTACCTTTTAGGATCCAGGTACAATCTTTGTATTTCTCTAGACAAAATATGCTAGTCCCTCCCTTAAGATCTAATGGTTTAGCCGGGCGTGGTGGCGCACGCTTGTAATCCCAGCATTTGGGAGGCTGAGACCAGAGGATCCAGGTTCGAGACCAGCCTCAGCTACCTAGTGAGGCAATCCGCAACTTAGTGAGACTCGGTTTCAAAATAAAGAATAAAAAAATAGGGCTGGGGGTGTAGCTCGGAGGTAGAATGCCCCTGAGTTCAATCCCCAGTACCGCAAAAAAAAAAAAAAAAAAAAAAAGATCTAATGGTTTGTACCTCTATCATTTTGAGATAGTATTTTAATAGCATATAGGGTCATCAGCAACATACCACTTTCCTCTTCTCCTTTTTCTCCCTCATTTATTCCTCGGACTGGGCATTAAGAGCCAGTAATTGCCAAGTCTTCTTGGATTTTTAAGTTTTCTACTATCTCAGCACTGTAGTTCTATGAGTCTCCTAACCCAGAGCCAGAACTTTAGCCTGCCCTAATTAGACATTAGAACTAAAAACTACATTCCTAGCTAGGTACCTTCCTTATTCCAAGCTAGTTGCCTTCACACATGCAGGGAACAGCTCAATAAGTCTGCCTTTGAACGTACTGTTCAAAAATAGGGATCAAAAATCAGCCTAAAACAAGGTCAACTGGACAGCTAGCCTACGATTCTCTATGATCAGCTCTTTTTTTTTTTTTTTTTTTTTGCGGTACTGGGGATTGAACTCAGGGGCATTCTACCTCCGAGCTACACCCCCAGCCCTATTTTTTTATTCTTTATTTTGAAACCGAGTCTCACTAAGTTGCAGAGTGCCTCACTAGGTAGCTGAGGCTGGCCGTGAACCCGGATCCTCCAGTCTCAGCCTCCCAATGCTGGGATTACAAGCCTGCGCCACCACGCCCGGCTAATCAGCTCTTTTGTCAGATATAACAGAATCACAAAGAAAAAGTGTTTCCCCCTTAGATTTGTGATTAAAATAATGTCAGTTTGCATCTAGGAGGACAGAAGGTCCAGGAGCAAGCTATATTCACTTGTCTCTTGTTCTTATGCAAATGGCTCCCCTTAAGGTTAGCTCTAGTTCTTCCCTTAAACACATAAAAAGCAAATAAGTAAGTTATCTCATTGCTTTTTCTCAAATCATAATCACATTGTAATGGAAGATTTTACTGAATATATTACTTAACCTTTCTGGAGCCTGAGTTTTATTTATAAAATGGTGATACTAAAAAAGGCATGTGTACTGTAAGGGGAGGGCTGGAACTCTGGAAAAAATTAAGTTAAATTAAAATGCCTCAGTCTATTTTGTAGATATTGTGAAACTTAAACAAACAAACAAAAAAATGTATATATATAGGTAAACTGTCACAGCCAAGAGGAGCCTAAGATAACAAGACAACTAAATGTAATATGATATCCTGGAACAGAAAAAGGCCATTAGGTTAAAAACAAGGAAATGTGAATAAAGTACAGGCTTTTAATTAATAATAAAGAATCAATATTATTTCACTAAGTGTTACAAATGTAACATACAAATATAAGATGTGAATAATAGTGAAAACCGGGCATGGAGTATATGGGAACTTTTGGGGGTTTTTTTGCGGTACTGGGGATTGAACTCAGGGGCATTCTACCTCCGAGCTACACCCCCAGCCCTATTTTTTATTCTTTATTTTGAAACAGGGTCTCACTAAGTTGCAGAGTGCCTCACTAGGTAGCTGAGGCTGGCTGAGAACCCGGATCCTCCAGTCTCAGCCTCCCAAATGCTGGGGTTACAAGCATGCACCAACATGCCCATCTAGAATAGATTTAGATTTACAGAAAAGTTGTAAAGAAGTTCCCATATAGCTGGGTGTGGTGGCGCACACCTGTAATCCCAGCATTCGGGAGGCTGAGACCAGAGGATCCAGGTTTGCGGCCAGCCTCAGCTACTTAGTGAGGCACTCCGCAACTTAGTGAGACTCGGTTTCAAAATAAAGAATAAAAAATAGGGCTGGGGGTATAGCTCGGAGGTAGAATGCCTCTGAGTTCAATCCCCAGTACCAGAAAAAAAAAGAATAAAAAATAAGGCTGGGGGTATAGCTTGGAGGTAGAATGCCCCTGAGTTCAATCCCCAGTACTGCAAAATAAATAAATAAATAAATAAATAAAGAAAGAAAGAAAGAAAGAAAGAAAAAAGAAGGAATAAAAAAAATAGGGCTGGGGGTATAGCTCGGAGGTAGAATGCCCCTGAGTTCAATCCCCAGTACCGCAAAAAATAAATAAATAAATCTATTCTAAGCCAGGTGTGGTGGTGAACAATTGTAATCCCAGTACTTGGGAAGCTGAGATAGAAGGATGACAGGTTTGCAGCCAGCCTCAGCTATGTAGTGAGACCATGTTTCAAAATAAAGAATAAAAAATAGAGTGGGGGTATAGCTCAGAGGTAGAATGTTCCTGGGTTCAATCCCCCAGTAAAACACACACACATAATCAATCAATCCATCAATCTACTGTAAAACAAAAGACTTTTTTTTTTTTTTTTTTTGGTACTGGGATATTCTACCTCCAAGCCACACCCCCAGCCTATTTTATTTTTATCTGGAAACAGGATCTCGAGAGGTTGATGAGAGTCTCACTACTTGCTGAGGCTGTCCTTGAACCTGTGACCTATCTCAGCCTCCCAAGTACTATTACAAGCATGTGCCACCATGCCTGGCTAACGAAAGGCTTTTTAAAAAAATTTTTAATGCAAAACTATAAATCATAAAGTTCTAGTTAATTGTAAAATATCACATTATTTATAGACTAAGTCTTTATGTAGAGTATTAGTAGGTAGGCAGCCATCCTAAGTAGCTCAGATAACAGGGAGAACTTGAAGAGTTAAGTTCTGGAGGGAAGAGTCTAACCCCCAGAAACATCCCAGCTGTTTCCTGCCAGTTGGTGCTTCATGTCTGACTTTCAATAGAGTTGATTTTCTTTGTATAATTATTTTTGCCTCTCAACCTAATCTACTGAAAGAACAGTTACTTTTTAAAAAAGAGGCTTTCAACTGGTAGGTGTTTAAGATTGCAAAAAAACAAAATCTAAGAATCTAAGACATAAGTACAGTTATTTATTGGGTTCATTTCCTAACTGGTTGAAATAGACCTGATTTCTACTCCCAACTTCAAATGTCAGAACAGTCACCCAGAGATAGAATTCAGCAAATGTACCCAACCTCTGCCAACTCCTGTTCTGCCCTGGAAAGAAAAAAAAGAAGAAGAAGAAGAAGAAAGCAAAAGCCCAGAAGTACAGGAAATTGTTTCTCAGACGAAAGACAACACTTCCTTTCCCAGAACAATCCATCTCCCACACTGACATCCTGCTCCTGCTATATTTACCCAACCCAAATCTGCTGATGATATACTTCCAGCTGCACTCCTGCCACATGGTCCTGTCACTCAGCTGGAACACTCAAAGGGGAATCTGTCCAGAGGGCAGAGCCTAGAAATCACTACACACTAATCCATGCTTCCTCTACTGCTAGCCTTCAGAGTAAAGTGAGACAAAATACGGACAGTATTACTCCCTGTTTATTTTGGAAGTGACTGGGGAGACAAGAGGTACTTCATTTTATATAGTTGCTAATTTTGACTGCTCTCATGCTAGCCAGTGAAGGAGCATGAACAATGAAGAGATTGAAACAGGAAGTTTAAAATAACTGTTAATGCTAGCCAGCCAAAAAACATCATTAAGAGCCTCTTCCACCCTAATCCATTAGGATCAGGATTCCACATCATCTTATTAGAGGGTGAATCCTTCAGGTCTGAGTAGATAGATCTAAGGAGTCAAGGATGGGACGGTTTCATTCACCCCACCCACTCCTAAACATAGCATACTTCACTGAAAAGGAAAGCCCAAACACTGGACTGGGTAAAGGTAAAGGTTAAAGCTGACCCCCATTTTTCTAGTGCGGCTCTGTATTCTCGGCCCTTTTCTCCCATCTCTTCTCTCCCAAGTTCTTTTCTCCTTCCCCCCTTTTTGTGGTACCAGGGATTGAACCCAGAGGCATTCTACCCCTGAGCTATACCCCCAGCTCTATTTTATTTTTTATTTTGAAACAGGGTCTCTCTAAGTTGTTGAGGCTGGCTTCAAGCCTGCAATGCTCCTGTCTAAGCCTTCCAAGTACTGGGATTACAGGCATGCACCACCACGCCCATCTTCTGCCCCTTTCTGTACCTTATTCCTTATTTTCTGTCTCTTTAGTTGTTTTTTCTCTCTCCCTCCCTTTTTTTTTAAAATCATGTAGGGTTTCCACGATAAAATATTACCAGCTAGGTGTGGTGGTGCACACCTAGGAGAAAAAAAAGAAGAAAGCAAAAGTCCTAGGAGTACAGTCCAAGAAGTTCCAGTACTTAGGAAGTTGAGTCAGGAGCACCACGGGTTTGAGGCCAGCCTCAGCAACTTAGTGAGACCCTCATCAACCTAGCAAGATCCTGTTTTAAAATAAAAAGGACTGGGAGTGTAGCTCAGAGGTAGAATGTCCCTGGGTTCAATCCCCAATACAAAAAAGGAAGTAATAAATAAATATAACCAGTAACTACTAAGGCTTTCATTAGTTATAGCCATATTAGCTTATTTTCCACAGTAATAACAGCAAAAATCCTGAGACTAAAAGCAATACTTCTTTTTCTCTGTCTTTTCTAAGGAGGCTTGGTCATGCATATTAATCAGATCCTTCAAAAGAATGAAAAAAAAGTAAAGGCAAAAAGAAAAACACACAGAAGAAAAAAGAGGAAAGTAAAGGGTGATAAGGGAGAATGGGGAAATTTTTTCTAAACTTTTCCTCTCTCTTTTTTTTTTTGGTACTGGGGATTGAACTCAGGGGCATTCTACCTCCGAACTACACCCCCAGCCCCATTTTTTATTTATTTATTTATTTATTTTTATTTATTTATTTTTTTTTTTTTTTTTGCGGTACTGGGGGTTGAACTCAGGGGCATTCTACCTTCAAGCTACACCCCCAGCCCTATTTCAAAACCGGGTCTCACTAAGTTGTGGAGTGCCTCACTAGGTAGCTGAGGCTGGCTGCGAACCCGGATCCTCCGGTCTTAGACTCCCAAATGCTGGGATTACAAGCATGCGCCAACACGCCCAGCTATCTTTTCCTCTCTTAAAGCTCCTAGGCAATGAGCATTTCCAAACCTTATAGATTTTTTTTTTTTTTTTGCGGTACTGGGGATTGAACTCAGGGGCATTCTACCTCCGAGTCTCACTAAGTTGCGGAGTGCCTCACTAGGTAGCTGAGGCTGGTCTCGAACCCAGATCCTCCGGTCTCAGCCTCCCGAATGCTGGGATTACAAACGTACGCCACCACGCCCGGCTCTTTATAGATTTTTTAAAGCATAAGTGAAAGTTCTTTTTTTTTTTTTTTTTTGAGGAACTGGGGATTGAATCCAGGGCAATCTACCTCTTAGCTACACCCCCAGCCCTATTTTTTATTCTTTATTTTGAAACAGTCTCACTAAGTTGCAGAGTGCCTCACTAGGTAGCTGAGGCTGGCCGCGAACAGCCTCTCAAGTACTGGATTTACAAGTGGGCACCACCACACTCGGCTCTAAGTAGAAGTTCTTTATGAGCCCAAGGAAGGAAAAAGAGAGCAAGAGAGAGAACACAGATGGATGGACAAACCTGGCCTGTAGTTATAAAAAGTGTCAATGTCATGAAGGACAAAGAACTATTCCAGATAAAGAAACATGACAACTAAATGCCATAGATGATTCTTGACTGAATGGGGAAAAAAAACACTAAAAAGCTTATTACTGGCTGGGCATAGTGATGCACGCTTGTAATCCCAGCATTTGGGAGGCTGAGACTGGAGGATCCGGGTTCGCTGCCAACCTCAGCTGCTTAGTGAGGCCCTCTGTAACTTAGTGAAACCCTGTTTCAAAATAAAGAATAAAAAAAATAGGGCTGGGGCTATAGCTCAGAGGTAGAATGTCCCCGGGTTCCATCCCTAGTACTGCAAAAAAAAAAAAAAAAAAACTTATTACTGGACAATTGATAAAATTGGAATATGAGTTGTAAATTATTGTATGAATGTTAAATTTCTTGAATTTGATAACTGTATTTAGATTAAATGAGAGAATAGTCTTCTCTTTAAAAAATATACAGTGAGGCCGGGCATGGTGGCGTACGTTTGTAATCCCAGCATTCGGGAGGCTGAGACCAGAGGATCCGGGTTCTCGGCCAGCCTCAGCTACCTAGTGAGGCACTCCTCAACTTAGTGAGACCCGGTTTCAAAACAAAGAATAAAAAATAGGGCTGGGGGTATAGCTCGAAGGTAGAACGCTCCTGAGTTCAATCCCTAGTAACGCAAATAAATAAATAAATAAATAAATAAATAAATAAATAAATAAATAAATAAATAAATAAATAAAACGATCTCTGGTAGAGAAGTAAGCCAACTTTTTCCTTCCCTTTGAGCTTTCGGAGAAAGACTATTACCAACATAAGTATTTCCCATCCCGTTTTCCTTTACTGCATTCACACAACTGAGCCTGCAGCCTACCTAGAATCACTTAAGACTCTATTAATATCTCCCATTTTGCCGGGTGTGGTGGCGCACGCTTGTAATCCCAGCATTCGGGAGGCTGAGATCGGAGGATCCGGGTTCACGGCCAGCCTCAGCTACCTAGTGAGGCAATCCGCAACTTAGTGAGACTCGGTTTCAAAATAAAGAATAAAAAATAGGGCTAGGGGTATAGCTTGGAGGTAGAATGCCCCTGAGTTCAATCCCCAGTACCGCAAAAAAAAAAAAAAAATCTCCCATTCTCTAAATACAAAGCAGTTGTTCCAAAGGCAACCACTGCTCACTTTTTTCCTTATAGAACCTAGAGAACAGAATAAGTCTTTAAAACCCTTGAAATGAGACTGATTAAGATGCTAATCTTGAGCTCACTTGGGAGGATTAATGAGACCTATTTGGATTCTGAAAACAGAAGTCCATTTTCCCTCGACTACTTTCCCTACAATGCTTCTGTCCAGGTGGGCTGACCCAAAAACTTCACTTCTTGGGCCAGAGAAACTAGCATCCTCTGCCAAAGTCACTAGACCCTGGTCACAAAAAGTATTTGTCTATATTAGGCATTAATAATATACCTAGGATATAGACTCACAGCAGAAAAAAAAAAAGAGATAAAGAACTGTACTTTAAATTCAGAACACAAATTGGGCTTGGTGGCTTCACCTGTAATCCCAGTACTTGGGAGGCTGAGACAAGAGGATAGCAGGTTCAAGGCCAGACTTAGCAACTTTGTAAGACCCTCAGTAATTTAGCAAAACCCTATTTTTTATTCTCTATTTTGAAACAGGGTCTCACTAAGTTGCAGAGAGCCTCACTAAGTAGCTGAGGCTGGCCATGAATTTGTGATCCTCCTGTCTCAGTTTCCCAAGTACTGGGATTACAAGCATGCACTACTATGCCCAGCCAAAACCTTGTTTTATTATTATTATTATTTTCTTTTGTGGTACTGGGGACTGAACTCAGGGGCATTGTACCTCTGAGCTACACCCCTAGTCCTATTTTTTATTCTTTATTTTGAAACAGGGTCTCATTAAGTTGTGGAAGGCCTTACTAAGTAGCTGAGGTTGGCCATGAACCTGTGATCCTCCTGCCTCAGCCTCCCAAGTACTGGGATTACAAGTGTGGGCCACCATGCCTGGTTTTTATTTTTTATTTTAAAACAGGGTTTTGAGTCCGGGAGTGATGGCCCACAGGTTCGTGGCCAGCCTCAGCTATTTAGTGAGGCCCTTTGCAACTTTGTGAGACCCTGTTTCAAAATGAAGAACAAAAAATAGGGCTGAAGGTGTAGCTCAGAGGTAGAATGTCCCTGGGTTCAATCCCCAGTACTGCAAATAAAATAGAGCTAAGGGTGTAGTTTGGAGGCAGTATGCTCCTGGGTTCAATTCCCGGTATCAAAAAAAAAAAAAAAAAAAAAAAATGGTGAAATAGAGGAAGGCAACACGTTCCAATTACTCCATGACTTGTAATTGAACCAGTGGGAATATTGCTTCTTGGCAAGAAAAGAAGAGCAGTCTGAACTTAGCAGAAGAAAGACAGTCTGAACTTAGCTGAATCAGAAGTTGCACAAGCAGATGTTTGAAAAGAGCTCTATGCTTCTCAACTGATGAGCAAAGCATTGAGATGGGAGCCATCTTTACGAGTCCATGTTGGAGCTGGTTGCTGCAGGAATCGGGGAGCTCTCTGTAGACATCGCTACACTGCTCCAGCTAGCACTTGCTGAGAGGCACAGTGTACACTGGGCAGATTGTGATCAAAACAGCCTCACAGAAGATTGCACTCAGAGGGTTTAGGTCAGAGACACAGAGGAGAGCACAATGTGCTCTTCCCCTAGGTTTGGTGGTCTCTGCAACCGGCTGGAAAGAGTCTGGGAAACTGAGCAGATGAGTGTGTCTAAATTTGGGGTGTAATCCTTGGAAGACCACATTCAAAGGCAGGGGAATCTCTGGGACCAGAAGAGATTCCTCCACCCAGGGTGGTTGGTTGCCCCACCCTATGAATAGACTCCTTGGGAGGCTCTGTGATCCAGATGCCCAGCAGAGATCAGCATCTACTTGACCATCAGAGTGCGTTGATAGAATCTCTCTGGAGTAGATACCACCCAACAAGTTTCAAAGTTCCACACAAACCTAGACTAGACCCCTGCTGCCAGAACTTCCCATTTAGAACTCTGCACCAGTCCCACTCTGGGTATATCAAACTGTCTATACAAAAACTAGCTGGGAACATGCCTATAATTCCAGAACTTGGGAGGCTGAGACAGGAAGATCACAGGTTCAAGGACAGCCTCAGCAGCTTAGCGAGGCTCTCTGCAACTTAGTAAGAACCTATTTCAAAATAAAAAGACACCGTTGGGTTCAAGACAGTAGATTACAAATAAAAAATACCAATGTTATTTTTAAACTGGTACTATTAGGCTCTGGGTGGAAAAAAAAGGTTTCTTCATTCTTTTAGCACCTTAGCTAAATAGCTCCTAAAATTTTTGTGTCCTGGACTTCACAACTATGTCAGAAGCCCAAGCCTTAAAGACCCAAATGCAAGGCTGAATTTTTTTTTTTTTTTTGCAGTACTGGGGATTGAACTCTGGGGCATTCTACCTCCGAGCTATACCCCCAGCCCTATTTTTTATTCTTTATTTTTGAAACAGGGTCTCACTAAGTTGCAGAGTGCCTCACTAGGTAGCTGAGGCTGGCCGCGAACTCAGATCCTCCGCTCTCAGCCTCCCAAATGCTGGGATTACAAGCGTGCACCACCACGCCCAGCTGCAAGGCTGAATTTTATTAGAAAAGATAATCAGATGAATGGATTACAAAACTATGGGATATGTACACAATGGAATTTTACTCAGCCTTAAAGAAGAACAAAATCATGTTATTTGCAAGGAAATGGAAGGAACTGGAAAACATTATGTTAAGTGAGATTAGTCAGTCACAAAAAGTTAAAAATCAAATGCTCTCCCTAATATGTGGAAGCTAGGGAGAAAATGGGATATAAGAGGGACTCCAGATGAAGAAGAATTCTTAGGTGAACAAAGAATTTGATTTAACGGAAGGTGATGAGGGGAGGGGGGGGACACCCTAATGAGCATGATGTACTTACAAGATCACATCAAAATCAATCACTAAACTCACCTTGAGGAGGGAGAAGAAGGGGGGGGGGGAATTGGAGAAGGGTTAATGAGAAATGTGTGCATGGATGTCTTTACCTATACTAGCTTGTACCCAACAAAGATATGTGATTAACCCTGTTGTACCCAAGAAATGTATAAAAATCCATGCTAAAAAAAAAAAAGAAAGAAAAGATAATCAGCCAATCCAGGCGTGTTGGCGCAGGCTTGTAATCTCAGTACTTGAGAGGCTGAGACGGGAGGATCACAGGTTCACAGCCAGCCTCAGCTGCTTAGTGAGGCTCTCTGCAACTTACTGAGACCCTGTTTCAAAATAATAAAAAATAAGACTGGGGGTGGAGCTCGGAGGTAGAATGTCCCTAGGTTCAATCTCCAGTATCGCAAAAAAAAAAAAAAAAAAAAGATAATCAGCCATGGACATCTTATCATATGTACAACTGAAGTCAGTTCAGCTAAAGATGCACAGACTGATTAATCAAAGACCAATATAAGCCAAGCATGGTGGTGCATGCTTGTAATCCCAGTAGTTGGGAGGCTAAGAACGGAGGATCCAGGTTCGCCACCAACCTCAGCTACTTAGTGAGGCTCTCTGCAACTTAGTGAGACGGTGTTTCAAAGTAAAAATTACAAAATAGGACTGGGGGTATAGCTCGGAGGTAGAATGACCCTGGGTTCAATCCCCAGTACCACCAAAAAAAAAAAGACTGACATAAATGGACTAATCAGCCTTGAGACAACAAATACCCTAAAGTAGCCTAATGAAGCTGCCATACAAAATAGTATTTCTGTGGTCACTGCCAAGCACTCAGGGCTAGGACATGAGGTAGGTGTGGGATGCACAATGTAAACAACACCCCTGCTATCCTTCTGATCATCCTAGAACCTCTTTCCACAAACCAGAGTATACAACAATTTCCTGAGGTCACGTGTGGAAGCTGGGCAGACTTCAAACCAGTGCTCAGTTGTCAATTCAAATTTCAAAGCTTCTCAAATCACAAACCCACTAGACCATAAGTTTTATGAGAACAGGAACTGTGTCAGTTCTCTTGAAAACTAGGTCCCTATCCTGGGGTGTAGGGCAGGAGAGGGGGGAAGAGGCATGACTGTAATCCCAATACTTGGGAGGCTGAGACAGGAGTATTACAGGTTTGAGGGCAGCCTCAGCAATTTAGCGAGACTCTCAGCAATCTAGTGAGACTCTGATTCAAAACAAAAAAACAAAGCTAGGCATGGTGGCTCATGTTTGTAATCCCAGTACTTGGGAGGCTAAGACAGAAGAATCACAGGTTCAAGGACAGCCTCAGTAAGTAGTGAGACTCATCAAACCTAGTGAGACCCTGTTTCCAAATAAGAAATAAAAAGCCGGGCGTGGTGGCGCATGCTTGTAATCCCAGCATTTGGGAGGCTGAGACCGGAGGATCTGGGTTCGCGGCCAGCCTCAGCTACTTAGTGAGGCACTCCGCAACTTAGTGAGACCCTGTTTCAAAATAAAGAATAAAAAAATAGGGCTGGAGCTGTAGCTTGGAGGTAGAATGCTCCCAGGTTACATCCCCAGCACTGCAAAAAAAAAAAAAAAAAATTAAAACAAATAAGAAATAAAAACAGGCTGGGGGTGTAGGTCAAAGGTAGACTACCTCTGGGTTCTATATCAAGTACCACAAAAAAAAAAAAGTGCTAGCCAGGCGTGGTGGCGCACGCTTGTAATCCCCCATTCGGGAGGCTGAGACCAGAGGATCCGGGTTCGCGGCCAGCCTAAGCTACCTAGTGAGGGACTCCGCAACTTAGTGAGACCCGGTTTCAAAATAAAGAATAAAATATAGGGCTGAGGGTGTAGCTCGGAGGTAGAATGCCCCTGAGTTCAATCCCCAGTACCGCAAAAAAAAAAAGTGCTGGGCGTATAGCTAAAAGGTTAAGAGGTAGAATGTCCCTGGGTTCAATTCCCAGTACCACAAAAATAAATGAATAAATAATTAAAATTAGAGCCGGGCGTGGTGGCGCACGCTTGTAATCCCAGCATTCGGGAGGCTGAGACCAGAGGATCCGGGTTCGCAGCCAGCCTCAGCTACCTAGTGAGGTCCTCCACAACTTAGTGAGACTCGGTTTCAAAAAATAAAGAATAAGCCGGGCGTGGTGACGCACCCTTGTAATCCCAGCATTCGGGAGGCTGAGACCGGAGGATCCAGGTTCAAGGCCAGCCTCACCTACCTAGTGAGGCACTCCGCAACTTAGTGAGACTCGGTTTCAAAATAAAGAATAAAAAATAGGGCTGGGGGTGTAGCTCGGAGGTAGAATGCCTCTGAGTTCAATCCCCAGTACCGCAAAAATAAATAAAGAAAGAAAGAAAGAAAGAATAAAAAAAGAAAAATAGGGCTGGGGGTATAGCTCGAAGGTAGAATGCCCCTGAGTGCAATCCCCAGTACTGCAAAAAAAAAAAAAAAAAAAAAAAAAAAAAAAAAAAAAAAAAAAAAAAAAAAAAGAAGACA
>PVLC010042270.1:0-12899 GCA_004027655.1 Graphiurus murinus
AAAAAAAAAAAAAAAAAGCTCTTATCTTACTTGGAGGCCCCTGTCAGACACATGTTTATATTATATCTGTTCAACAACCCCACTGAAAAGAAGGTGCTTCTTTCTCAATCGTGTTAGCAAATTCTGAAACCTAAATATCTCAAACCCTTGGTGAGTCACACACTCCTGAGCCAGTTGCTGAGGTCAGGAGGGCAGACTGAGCCCTATGCCACCTGCACTGAGCGTGAAGGAGGGAAGTCCCCAGGGAACCTAAAAAGGAGAAATGGATGCTAGGCAGAGACAAAAACAGATGACCACCACACTACAACACCGGAGTTCTAGGAAACTACTAGTACCTTTAGTGACACTTCTTAAATTATTTCTTCATGGACATCTTTGGGGTCCAATTAAAACTAAAGATCATTTCTTCCAGAAAGATGTCTATGCAGCTATGTCATGCAAAATGTTGCCTGCTAGTCCACAAGGGTTTGTGCATCCTAAGGACCCAACCATAATATGGAAAGAAGAAAATCTAAAGTAAAAGATAGTAGTCTTAAAAGTATCCCATCTCATAGTGAAGTGCAACAATTTCAGGTTTTCTTTTTCTTTTCATCCCTCTTTTTTTTTCCCAAGTCATTCTGATTAAAGAGAATTACTCTCATGTAGCTATTTGTTATCCTTACTGTGGATGAGTAAACTCTGAAAATCCAAACTGTGCCAAATGATTGTTTTGTCCAAATGATAGATGGTCAAGAACCAACCTTTCAATCGATGACTAACACAGTGGCCACAAGAGTGATGTCTGTTCTTTATTTGGCACAAGAAAATGAGTGTTCTGAGGCACAACTGGGTGGTGAGTGTAATTTAGGAACTCAGCATGAAGATAGAGTCTACCAAGAATAAATTTTCTTCCTTCATATAGGAGTATATATGATTACTAAGGAGGACAACTGGTGCCTAATATGGCAGCTTCTTTTATGGTTATGTTCAGAAGGAGAAATTGTTAAAACATTAAAAGTAACTGCTCAAAACAAAATATTTCAGAACATTTACCTTGGAAATGTTCATTTGAACATTTAAATTAAAGTTGTTTTCATAGTTTTTATTTCTTAATTTCCCCAGAGAGAAAAAATCTCCCATCCTCCCCTTATAAAAAAAAAAGAGAGAGAAAGAAAAGAATATTTATCCAGAACAATCTTCATATAGAGAGGTCTTGTCTCATGTTTATAAGAAAATATCCTGTAATCTGCTAGGAATAAAGAATAAAGAGAGAGAAAGGGAGAATGAAGGAGAGAGTTGGGAGTGAGAAGGGAGCCTTTTGTTTCCTTTCTTTTTATTTATTTATATATGACTTGTGCAATGAAAAAAATTGAGCAATAAAAATGCAAATGCCAAAAGCACAAGAAAAAGATTTCTGGCATGAACAAAATAAAAGCTTGATTCAGAATTTCTCTTTTCTTCCTGGAAACCATACTGATCAACCAGGACTATGAATGAGTATTTTTTCTCATCAAACTTGGATACCAAGAACACTTTATAAACTAATTACTATTCATGCTGTGTCCAAAAGCTGAGGTTAAGCAGAATCTAAAGTGGATATCCTGGAAGCAGGGAGAGGCCCAGAACCAGCTGAAAGGAATTGTGCTAACAGCAGATCCAAAACATAGCATAATACACTAAGAAGTGAAAAACTAAAGAAAGGATGTGGTGAAGATGAAACAGACCTAAGATCATGCTTTTAAGTTCAGGGAAGAAAAGGAAGTTGACTGCACAGCACAGAGGTACCATATTAAAGCAGAATGCTTCTTAGGCAGCAAGGGAAAAAACTCACGAGTTGCAAAGCCTGGAATTTCATTTTGTCCTGCCTAACTCCTCTAACAAAAAATCTTACAAATAAGTAGCCCCGGAAAATCAAACCAAATCCTGCATAACATAATTAGCACAATTTTTTAAAAATTAAAGGAGCAGAATCTAGCAACAGTGTGTGTGTGTGTGTGTGTGTGTGTGTGTGTGTGTGTGTGTGTTACTACGGATTGGACCCAGAGGCATTCTATCTCTAAGTTACACTCCCAGTCCTATTTTATTTTTTATTTTGAAGCAGGGTCTCACTAACTTGCAGAGGGCCTCACTCAATTGCTGGGGCTAGCCTTAAACCTGTGATCTTCCTGTCTCAGCTTCCCAAGTACTAGGATTACAAGCATGCATCACCACACACCTGGCTTAAATTAGCAACAGAGTTTAAAATACACATAGAAACACATACACACTCACACACACTCATAAGAAAAATATTGTCATAGAATAGAATGAAGTTTGTAATCACAGTTTACTGTGCTATTGAAAAAATAATAAAGCAATTACCTCTATAAAGGAAAACTACAAAATAAAAATATAAGAACACAGAGAGGACCAATGGTCTGAGGGAGTATAAAATATTTTTGCCAGAACTTAGGAAATAAATTAGAGAAATGAGTTAATTTCAGCCTCAGTAACTTAGTGAGACCCCATTTTCAAATAAAAAATAAAAATAGGGTTGGAGGTGTAGCTCGGAGATAAAAGGCCCCAGGGTTCAATCCCTAGTACCACATACAAAAAATTAGAAAGAATATTCTGGACAGCTTGGCAAAAATATCAAGTCATTTACAATGAGATTTTTGTTTAAAGTATGAAAAATACTTTGCATAACTTTTTTTTTTTTTTTTTTTGGTACTGGGTATTGAACTCAGGGGCATTCTACCCTGAGTTCTACACCCCCAGTCCTATTCTTTAGTCTTTATTTTTGAAAAAGAGTCTCACTAAGTTGCAGAGGGCCTCACTAACTAGCTGAGGCTGGCCATAAACTTGGACCCTCCTGTCTCAGCCTCCCAAGTACTGGGATTACAAGCATGCACCACCACGCCCAGATTGTATAACTTATCTTAAAACACAATTAAATAAAAATTGAGAGGAGAGCTGGCTCACACCTGTAATCCCAGTATTTGCGAGTCTGAGGCAGGAGGATCGCAAGTTCAAGGACAGTCTTAGCAAGTAGTAAGATGAGGACCTGTTTTTTTTTTTTTCTTCTGGTACTGAAGATTGAACTCAGGGGCATTCTACTTCTTAGCTATACCGCCAGCCCTATTTTTTATTCTTTATTTTGAAACAGGGTCTCACTAAGTTGTGGAGTGCTTCACTAGGTAGCTGAGGCTGGCCGTGAACCTGGATCCTCCATTCTCAGCTTCCCAAATGCTGGGATTACAAGTGTGGAAAAAATAAAAATAAAATAGCTGGAGGTGTACCTTGGAGGTAGAATGCACCTGGGTTCAATTACCAGTACCACAAAAGGAAAAAAGAAAAAGGAAAGAGAAGAGATCATAGAAGGTAGAAAATAGATGAGGAAAAAAGAATGTTATTTGATATCAACTAAGCAAGTGGTGGAAGTAAAAATATAATTAACACTACAAAAGTGACCAAAAAAAAAGGTAATACTAATAAAACAGCATGTATCCATTATTTATTTATTTATTTATTTATTTATTTATTTATTTATTTTTACGGTATTGGAGATTGAACTCAGGGCATTCTACTTTTGAACTATACCCCCAGCCCTATTTTTTTTTTATTCTATATTTTGAAAGTTGCAGAGTGCCTCACTAGGTAGCTGAGGCTGGTCACGAACCCGGATCCTCCGGTCTCAGCCTCCCAATGCTGGGATAACAAATGTGCGCCACCATGCCCAGTTATGTATCCATTTTTTTGGTAAAAGTCTTAGGCAAGTTCTCCTGGCCCTCTTTGACTAAAGTGGGGGTGGGGGGACAAACAGGAACTAAACCAGTATGTAAAAAGGAATGTTAACTGCTATAAGCTTTCTAAATAAGATAAGCTGTGTGTCCTAAGCACCTGATTTGTAAAACAATGCAGTGATTTTCCATACCCCCAACTCTGTAACCAAAGGGTATAAAACTGGCATACACCAAAGTTCCATGCAATAGCCTTTAGGCTGCTCATCCCGTCCATCCTGTGGCTGGTAAATAAAGTGACTTCTTTGGCACAAATGTAGTCTGGTGTGTCTCTGTGGGTCACCTCGCAACATTTGGAGGCCCCAGTGAGATCCAGAGACCCAGGCGAGGGGAGAGGCCTGTGTGCCTGGCATCAGGGGAGGTGCCCCTGGAGACGTTCCAGGACCCCGAGACCAAGGCAACAGGCAGCCTTCTCTGGCTGTTGAGAGAACCGGGGTACCCCGCTCCAAACACGGATCATGGGGTCAAATTGGGTTCTCCGAAGAGCAGGTAAGGGCGCCCTAGGGTGGGACTGAGTCCGTGAGATCGGACGTGGTTGTAGATCCAAAGTCCCTGGGTTTGGGAGAGACATCTCCAACCCAAATGGATATTGGTGTGTGAATGTGTGGCCACAATTGTGAGTGTCTCTGTTGGGTCCTCCCATCAGAGAAGAGTATGTGGTTCCACGGCCGAGGTCCTTAAGATCTCCAAAGTGATGAGGTAGCCTAGGAAGCGAAGGTTAGGTAGGAAGGATGGTATTGGGAGGATCCAGGAAAATATAGTTTTTATCCAGGAAAATATAGTTTTTAAAATATAGTTGTTTTTTTTTTTAAATCTGGAGAGTTAAGCTAACTCCACCCCTGGGAAGTTTTTTTTCTTCTTAGGAAGCCCTGCCTCGCCTGAGGCCCACGCCCTAATCTCTGGAAGCCCTGCCTCACCTGAGGCCCACGCCCTAATCTCCGGAAGTCCCACCCCACCTGCACCTATCTGACCACCTATTCGCCCACCTGAATCTGAGGAAGAGGAGGAGCCAAACCCTTTCCCGAGCCCATCCTCCTGGGATAAAAGTCAAGTCGCCAGCGCCCACTTCCTCTTTCTTTCCTCGACTCACCTCTTGGAGGCGCGCGGCGTACCCTTCTCCTCCATGCCTTACCCCCTTCCTGCTTCCCCCTCCATGCCTTCCCTTCCCTTTCTCCCGGTTTCCCCCTAAGTTCTTAAAATAAACTTGCCTATAGTTTTCTGACTGGTACGTGCTAAAATTCTTTTTACCACGGATACCAAGGACCTGGATTTTGGGGAACCTGCCGTACCCCATAACAAAAGGGCTACGGAATCCGATTGGGTAGACTCTGGTAAGACTGGCAAAAGCTGTCGCTCCACGGAGGCATAAGATCTATGGTGGTACTGAAACATAGAAAGTAAGTCGCAAGCCACAATGTTGGGCCACTACGGTTAAGCCTCCACCGGCCTAGTCTGCGAAGCGAATACTTGTTTGTGAATTGTCCTGTCTTGCATCAGTCTGTTTGTAGTTGTCTGATTTCTTAGAAGTCCATGGGCTCCACTTCTTTTTCTTTTCCTGGATAGTGCTCTAACTTTTGGATCTTAGGTCTCTAGATCCCCCTGATCTTTGTTTTTTCTATTGGTTTGAGTTCAGCCAGTCTGGGACTGGTCATGGATAAAATGCCTTTTACTTTCAGTTTACAATAGCTTCAGTTGCTCCTTCTTTCTTGATATTTCTTACTGGTTCCAGTGATGGGGGAGAGGGAGATGAGTAGTGAGAAGACTCCCTTCAGTGTATATTGAGGAATTTTAAAGATGGTTTTTCAGGGAGAGCGATTCTGGGATTCCCTTCTCCCCAGGAAAACTTCAGACTTTTTGTGAACTTGAGTGGCTCACCTTCAGAGTGTATTTGCTGAGGGAGGGCTCTGGATGTCCAAGCGGCCCAAGCTGTCTGGAGCGTGGTTATGGGAAGTTCTGAACCAGTTTCCATACATTGACTGGTGTCTCACCCTCCTTAGATATTCTCCTCCATGGTTACTGGCCTGTTTATTTTCTGTGGGAACAGGATTCTCTTGATAAAATCCCCCACCAAATTCGGTGATGGGACCCCAGGGGAAATACACAATCGTGTCCTCTACAGGTCCCAATAGAGCCAGACTCCTCCTCACACAAGGAGAGGCTCCACTTTCAGGGAGACAAGACAGGCGCTTGCCGCGGCCAAGGCAGTGCCCATTCTCCCCGCCTTGTGAAGCACCCTCCACAGGGGGAGTTGGGGTGGGACATGGCCCCTTTTATGGCTTATGTACTGTTTTCTACCAGCGATTTGTATAATTGGAAAATCAAATTCCCCCATTTTCTGAGAAACCTCAGGCTCTGATGGGGCTACTTGAGACTGTTTTTTACACACCCCAGACCACCTGGGATGATTGCTAACAGCTCTTAACCACTCTCTTCATGGCTGAAGGGAGAGAGAGGATTTGAGTGAAAAGTAAAAAGGCCGCTCTGGGTCCTGGGGAACAATGAACCCCAACCCCAAGGGATGAGGGGTGTATTAGAAAGGCTTTCCCCTCTACCAGGTCTAATTGGTACCCCAATACAGGAGAAGGCAAGAGGAGTCTGCACAACTATCACCAGGTTCTATTGGCTGGGATTGGGGGGGCTGCCTGCAAGCCCACTAACTTATCTGAGGTAAGCGAGGTTGTTCAGGGACCCCAGGAGTCTCCCGAAGGATTTCTGGAGTGGCTCCAGGATGCCTATGGAGTTTTTACTCCAATAGAGCCAGACGCCACAGAAAACCAGTGGGTATAAATATTGCCTTTGTCACCCAGTCAGTCCCAGACATTAGAAAAAAGTTGCAAAAGTTAAAAGGATTTAAAGGCATAAATAGGTCACAACCTTTAGAGATTATTTGATCATGACTCAATCAAAGATAGGAAAAGTAAAATGTTAATCATAGTCCTGGTGGCAGCCATGGGGCAGGTGGATAGGAGGACTGATGAAAAGCATAACCCAAAAGTACCCTGCCCTAGTATCTAAATGATCTCCTCATCTCCACAAAAACAGAGGAAGAATGCAAAAAGGCCACTAAGGGTCTCCAGCAAATGCTCCAAGACCTGGGCTACCATGTTTCTGCCAAGAAGGTGCAGCTCTGCAGAACCCAGGTGACCTACTTGAGTTACAGCCTAGAGGGAGAAAGGAGGACGATGCCATCTCAGAGCCGCATTGCTGTGATTCTCCAGATTCCAGCCCCAGAGAACAAGGGGCAAGTGCAGGAGTTTTGGGGGGCAATGTAATATTGCAAGCTGTGGATTCTGGATTTTGCTAAAATCTCAAGCCTTGTATACCAGCCTAGGGGGAGATGGCCCTCTCAAATGGCCAGGGACTAAAACTAAAAGCTTTTGAAACCCTAAAGAAGGCCTTAGTTTCTGCCTCTGCCCTGGCACTTCCTGATATCACTAAGCTGTTCCACTTGTTCATGGATGAAGTCTGGGACATTGCTAAAGGAGTCCTTGATTCAAACTTTGGGTCCTGAAAGTGACCAGTGGCTTATCTGTCTAAAAGACTGGACCCCATGGCAGCAGTTTGGCCAACCTGCCTGTGAGCTGTGGCCGCTACAGCTATGTTGGTAAAGGAGGCCAATAGACTGACGCTGGGCCAAGGGTTGCTCCTGACCACCCCTCACGCAGTTGAGACCTTTCTAAAGGGGAAACCCCGGAGCGGTGGATGGCCAATGTGTGAATAACCCACTACCAAGTGCTTCTTCTAGATCAGCTCTAAATACGCTTTTGCCAAATGGCCACCCTTAACCTAGCAAGCTTGTTGCCAGATGACTGTCTGGAAGTACACAAGTGACTAATGTGATCTGGTCAATCCGCCCAGACCTGACTGATATTCCTCTATTGGAGGCAGATGAAGTGATCTATACTGATGAAAGCAGTTTCGTCCAGAACGGCTTCAGGTATGCAGGGGTGGCAGTGTGGTCACTGAGCATAAAACTATCGGGACCCAGTTTCTCAATAGGGAAATATTGGCTCAAAAGACTGAGCTCTTTGCTCTGACTTGGGTGCTGCACTGGAAAAAGAAAAAGACTGTCACAATATACATGGACAGCCAGTACACATTTGCCACCGCTGACGTGCATGGGGCATTGTACCAGGAGACGGGAGACTCCCCTAAAGCCAGAGGTAGCAGAGCAGCTGATCAGAAAGCTCAAGAAGTGGTCCTAAAACTAGTGGGGCCTCTTTCCATTTTGATTATGTAACCTAAACCAGAACTGCCACAAAAGCCAATATATTCAACTGAGGAAAGGGACTGGGCAACAGGAAAGTGCAACACTGGAAGAAACTGGATGGTGGATACTACCAGCTGGAAGCCCCCTGCTCCTGGCGACTTTAGAAAGAAGGCTAGTATCCTAACTCCACCAGACTACTCATCAAGGGGCAACAAAGCTCAGTGAGCTCCTTAAACTCAGGTACTACATCCCAAAGCTGGATCAAATCATAAAGAAGCTGGTGTCCAGATGCCAAGTATGTGCACAGGTGAATCCAAAAGAAGGAAAAAGACCACTGGATGAAATATGAGTTCAGAGAAGTACACCAGGAAAACATTGGGAACTGGACTTCATGGAGGTAAAATTGACTTCCCTGGGATATAAGTACTTCCTAGTATTTGTGGACACATTTTCTGGTTGGGTAAAAGCCTACCCTACCAGGACTGAGACCACTTCAATTGTGACCAAATTACTACAGAATTCCTAGATTTGGGTTGCCCTTTTTCATTGGGGTCTGACATTGGCCCGGCCTTCATGGCCAAGTTCCCTCTAAATTTGGCAAAGGCATTAGGTGTTAATTGGAAACTACATTGTGCATACAGACCTAAAGGTTCAGAACAGATAGAGAGGATAAATAGGACTCTAAAAGAGACCTTGACTAAAGTGGTCTCCAAAACTGGTGAGAGTTGGGCCACTCTTCTCCCCTTCGCTCTCCTAGGGGTAAAGGTGTACATCATATTGGGGAGGTTTTACCTCTTTTAAAATAACGTTTGGCAGACTTTTTACCTCTCCTCCCAAAGTTGCACGCTATGTCTAAGGTTAAAATGTCTAACCACACCCTTCTCAAGTCCTTACAGGCTCTGCAGAAAGCAAGGGAGGCCATCCATCAGACTGTAAGAGACCCCCATCCCTTCACCGCTGGAGAACCAATGCACCCCCCCCTCCATCCTGGAGACTTGGTGTGGGCGAAGCAACACTGTCCCAGACTTTGGAATCAACCTAAAAAGGACCTTATCCCTGATGGTGATAGAGGTCACTGGAATCTCATCTTGGACTCACCACACCCAGCTAAAAAAGACTCCAGCGAGGATGGCAGATGGAGAGCAACTCAGACTTCAGATCCACTAAAGATAAGACTCACATGGGAGACCTAATTTTGTATGTTACAAATGTTATAGAAATGTATAGGCCTTCACAAAAGTGGGTGTGGAAACTTAGCTCTAGAGATAATCTGGCTGCCCATAGGAACTGCCGATTCATTTGGAGGCAGCCCATCAGGCCCTAAGCCAGGCTGTGGGACTTAGATTTCAAAAGGGGTCTCCAACATACTCAATATTATGCCCGTCCAGCAAATGGGAATCCCACTGCCTGGGATTTTAAAAATTTTCACTACAGGAGATGGGGATGCAAGACGGAGGCCTCATAAGAGCATGAGGATCCCCATATCAGTCTACAGAGGTTAGATCCCCCTCTCCCAGCTGTAAGGAGATAAATGATTGCTAAAAAGTTCCATCAAGTAATTAATAGATCAGATCTAAGTCTAAGAAAGGACTGATGGCTATGTTTAAATCCCAAACCCCATACTATGTGGGTATAGCCACCAACTAATCAATAGTTGCCCAAGCAAAATAAATGACTGTGGGTAAAATAAGCCTAGACTTACTTTGGAAATTTTACAGGGACAAGGCATATGCTTACTTTCATCTACCTATTGCCCCCAGGACTACCCCATAGGTCAATTTGTTCTGAAGTTATACAGTCTAATCTTTTTTCCTCAGAAAGGGTCTATTACAATAGCCCCAAGGGGACCTGGCTGGCTTGCACCAGCGAACTTACGAAGTGTCTCCCTTCGGACCAGTTACAACCAACACCAAACAGCTCCAATGTTGGTCCCCCTATTAGTGGATGTGGGGACACACTAATATCCAGGGCCAGTGGCCATTAAACCCTCTGCTTTAGTAATAGGGGATAAAAACTTTAAGGAGCTAAGTGCCCAAATAGTTGCTGACCTAGGGCATTTAAAACTTCATCTCCCATTTGGAGGAGCAGATAGATTCCTTTGCTAAACTGATCTTACAAAATAAAAGAGGGTTAGATTTGCTGTTCATAAAACAAGGAGATTGTGCATGACCTTTATTAAAAACTAATAAATCAGGACTTATTAGAAAAAGCTTAGCTTTAGTTAAAAACAACTTTAAAAAGATGCTGTCACAAGCCTGACAACTGGGTATTAATCACCATTTTCCAGATCTCTCTGGCTGACTACTCTGACTACTGCCACACAGGTCCCTTACTATAACTGTGGAGCCCTGCATCATAAATTGCCCAGTGGCTTATATCAGAAAAAGAGTAAATGCAGTCAAGGTACTCGTTATTAGGTGACAATATAATTTCTTTCCTGTATATGATGAGTCCATGATTTGACTCAGTAATAAAAACCAGTGGGGAATTGAAACAGCATGTATCCATTTTTTGGTAAAAGTCTTAGGCAAGTTCTCCTGGCCCTCTTTGACTAAGGGTCCCAGGGGCAAAGGAGAACTAAACCAGTATGTAGAAAGGAATGTTAACTGCTATTAGCTTTCTAAATAAGATAAGCTGTGTGTCCTAAGCACCTGATTTGTAAAACAATGCAATGATTTTCCATACCCCCAACTCTGTAACCAAAGGGTATAAAACTGGCCTACACCAAAGTTCCATGCGACAGCCTTTAGGCTGCTCATCAAGTCCAGCCTGTGGCTGGTAAATAAAGCGACCTCTTTGGCACAAATGTAGTCTGGTGTGTCTCTGTGGGTCACCTCGCAACACTAGGGCATGGCACTACACATCTGTAATACCAATACTTGGGAGGCAGAGATAGGAAGATTGCAGGTTTGAGGACAGCCTCTGCAATTTAGTGAGGTCCTCAGCAACTTAGCGAGAGCCTGTTTAAAAATAAAATAGGGCTGGCAGTATAGTTCTGAGGTAGAACACCCCTAGGTTCAATCCCCAATACCAAACAAAACAAAACTAAATTAGAGAAAGGAAAGTACACAGAGAAGGAAGAGAACATAAAATAATTCTATTACTGATTGTAGTAACAAAGAGGATTGAGATGATTACATAAAAGTAACCTTTGTATAAAGTAGCTTTTGTATGAAGTAGTCTTTGTATGAGATAGTTATGCATTTGATGCAAAAGAGTTGCATAAAATATTTGTATAAAAATATAAGATATAGCCAGGCATGGTGGCACACACTTGTAATCCTAGTACTTGGGAGGCTGCAATAGGAGGATCACAGGCTCAAGGCCAGCCTCGGCTACTTAGTGAGACCCTCTGAAACTTAGTGAGATCCTGTTTTAAAATAAAGAATAAAAAATAGGACTGGGGGTGTAGTTTGGAGGTAGAATGCTCCTGGGTTCAATTCCCAATATTCCCCCCCAAAATTGTATAAAAATGCAAGCTTTCCCAAATATTAGAAGAATCATGATGTTAAACTAAGCAAAAAGAAAACATAAGGTACTAGGTGTGGTGGCACACGCCTGTAATCCCAGTATTTGGGAGGCTGAGTCAGGAAGATATCAGGTTCAAGACCAACCTCAGCAACAGAGCATGGAGGAAGAATACCTCTGGGTTCAACCCCAAGTAACACGCACGCACACACACACACACACACACACACACACACACACACACGGCAAAATAATATGACAGAACAGAAATGAACTATCATTCAGAACCATAAATAAAAATGAACCAAACTTTACTAAAAGAAATGAATATTCAGATTGGATTTTGGAGAAACTAGTTCTATTCGACATAAAAGAGATGTATCCAAAACAAATTATTCAGAAAGCTTGAAATTAAAAGGACGGACAAAGATATTGCAGGCCAGTGAAAAATATTAAAAACGTAGCCTTGCTTCTATTGATGTAGAAATGCCTATGAGCATATGGAGTGGGAGCACATTGCAATTGTTTTGCTCCAAGAGCTATCCTAAGCAGCTTCCATGTCCTGCTCCCTCAGTTACCAAGTCCTGACAGACTGAGCAGAAGCCTGTTTCTTTGGACAGTACCTAACCTCAGCTCCTCCTTATAAAACTCACTTCACACTAAAGACCTTACGCCACTGTGTATCCTCAGTCTCCCAGGGCTCCAACTACCCTTTTCTTTCCTTTCTTTTTTTTTTTTTTTCCAATACTGGGGAAATTGAACCCAGGGTCATTCTACCACTGAGGTACACCCCAGCCATTTTTATTTTGGGGCATATTCTCGCTAGATTGCCCACATTGGTTTCAAATTTAATGATCCCCCTGCCTCAGCCTCCTGAGGAGTAGCTGGTGTTACAGGCTTGCACTACCATACCTGGCTTAAGAACAATTTTATTATAAACCAGGCACAATGGTGGATGCCTGTAATCCCAGTACTGGGAGGTGGAATGCCCCTGGGTTCAATCCCTAGTGCTCTTCCCCCCACCGAAATAAACAATTTTAGTATAAAACTTGGCCCTCTGTCAGCGGTACACTTTACACATAAGAAGATATATCCATGTTTTCTTCTACTACTTGACAATTTCACTAAAGGTTTGATCCATCTGGAATTTAATTTGTTTTAAAGAATTATATAGGATTCCAGAGAAGTTCATTTCTACTTGGCTACCCAATGGCTCAAGGTATACTTAAGGTAATAATATACCACATTGCTGATCAAGCAATGTTTTATTGCAAATAAAGATAAAATTACTTCTATATTTTATGCATTAATTTTACTTCTCAGAAACAGTAATAGTACACTCTGGTTATTTCATACATTTTATGATATTATTCTTTTAAGAAATGTATTCCAGCTAGGCATGGTGGTGCATGCTTGTAATCCCAGTACTTGGGAGGCTGAGACTAGAGGACCTAGGTTCGAGG
>PVLC010042271.1:0-13002 GCA_004027655.1 Graphiurus murinus
GGAAGAGAGGGGGAGGGAAGGAAGGAAGGAAGGAAGGAAGGAAGGAAGGAAGGAAGGAAGGAAGGACCTGGTGTGATGGTGCATACCTGTAATCCCAGTGTTTGGGAGACTGAGGCAGGAGGATCACAGGTTCGAGGCCAGCCTCAGCAACTTAGCAAGAGCCTGATTTAAAATTTAAAACTCGGAGGTAGAACAACCCTGGGTTTAATCCAAGGAAGGAAGGAAGGAAACGCGTTGTGTGTGACACAGGTAGGCTTAGCCTGGGACAGACGTCACTGGTCAAAACAGGTATCCTGTAAACAAGGCGACCAAGCACTTTTAGCACCTACCTGGAACCCTTTGAGGAGTAAGAGGTGACACGTCTAGGCTCATCAGGATGACAGGCATAAACTGGAACTGTCCCCATGAAACCAGGCCACCCCAGGGTCACCGTGCTCCCACGACCTGGGGTGCAGTCCCTGCTGAGCCCTGCTGATCCTGAGCTCGGAGGGAAGCCAGCTCAGGGCCGCCTAGACCTCCAAGCCCCTGAGGTCCCGCGCGTTAATTATTCTTTTAAGTACTCTGTTTCGGTGTGTGGCGAGGTCTGAGGAATTGTTTTAAAGCACGCATTAAAAATTAATTAAAAGAGTTTCCTCTAATACTTCATCTTAGCGGCCAGGTACGCGCAGTGATGTATTCGCAGGCAGCGTGTCGGGGCCTGAATAATTAAAGAGGAGGGAGCGGGAGTCAGGCCCTGGGCGAGGCTTGGGGCTTGGGAGTCAGCACAGAGCCCAGGACTGGGTCCGCCGAGGCAGAGTTCACCCCGGCCCATGGGGTCCAGTCCCGTCTCCAGCAAACGCTCCACGGGCTCATTGTTGAAATCCACATGGGCCAGGGGCAGGGGCCCCGGGACATCCCACCCTCCCCTCCGCTCTCCCGGGAAGGAGGGAGGAGGGCCGTGGCTAACAGAAGCCTTCCCGGGGCTCAGAGGTTCCGTAATTCCTCAACTCCTCGCCTGGAGACAAGAGCTTTCTTCATTTTGTGGCGGTTTAGAGATCAGGGCGTTGAGTTAAAATCAATGGGAGGATTTAAGGGGGTTCCTTCTTAGAGAAATCACAGAAGATAGCAAAGAGCAAGGCTCTGGAGACGGGCTCCCGGTCCCCAGCCTGAACCCCAGCTCTGCGCCTGCAAACCACATAGCCCAGGAGAACCTCACCTACCTCGGAGATGCAGACGGTCAATCAGAGCACCTGATTCAAAATAAATAAAAGAGCGCTGGAGCACAGCGCCGGCGGCAGCAAGCTCTCTGTACGCACACACTAGTTAAGGTTTGCTGGGGTTTATACCCTCCCTTGTAGGAGCCAGGGACAGTGGGGCACACCTGTCATCCCAGTGCTCGGAAGGCTGAGGCAAGGAGGATTGCAGGTTCGAGGCCAGCCTCAGCAACTTAGCGAGGTCCTCGACAACTTAGCAAGACTGTGTTTCCAAATAAGAAAAGGGCTAGGGGTGTAGCTCAGAAGCAGAATGCCCCTGGGTTCAATCCCTAGCACCACAGACAGAGTAAAAAAAAAAAAAAAAAAAAAAAAAAAAAAATCACTGCTGGGCTTTCAAAGTAGGCACACCCTCTTTGAAGAGGCTGCAGGACTCTGGTCCTAAGAAGGAATTCGAAAGCAACAACCACTTCTGAGCTCACAGGGCGGAGGGCAGAGGCGTGCCGGGGACGGTCTATTTCTGGAGATTCATACTTGATAGCGACACTTTATTTGATATCAGTTCCACTCAGCTCAATGATGGAAAAATGAAGACCCTCTTCCCAACTTCTGAGTCTTTTCCTTTCCCACAGTTTGGTGCAATTAGTTGAGCACATGGATTTCCTTTCTTTTCCTTTCCTTTCCAGGTTCCTGAGTGAACCTGGCCCTGTCAATCATTTCCTGGGAAATCTCCCTGCTTCTGCAATCGCCCGGGTTAATACTTTCCCATGAGACCCGAGGATGCACCAGGAGGGCCGCTCCAACTTCAGCGCGGCTCCCAGTTCCTCTCTTTTGACCCGTGCTACCCCCTAAAAGCCAGCTCCCCTCTGCTGCACCCCCTGCCTCCAGGGGCCCTGGGAAGCAATAGCCTGGTCTCCCCTACATGCTGTAGGGTGCACCCCAGCTGACCGGCAGCCTTCCCAAGACCTGTGCCCAGGAATCCTCCATGGTCACTGTCATGGACTCCCTCTACTAGAGACGCGTGAGCATGTCAGGGGCCTTGGTGATCTTCAAAACTCCCACCTGGTTGAGGAGCAGGTGCCGGTCCACCTAGCTGGAAGACGGAGCAGCGGACCTCGACTATGCCCAGGAACAAAAAGTAGGTGCTGTCTGAGTACTGCCCCAGGCCCACCTTGCCCTCAGTGTCCCCCAGATCAGTAACTGGGGCTCAGTCCCGCAGATCACACCTCAGGGACAAGGGAACCGGGTGTCACCCACACGCACACCTAGTTTCCGTTCTTGTTGAGGGACTCGAATGCTCAGGCCTGCTGCCCGCTCCGTGCCCAGCCGGGCTTGCTTCTGCAGTCAGAGAAAAGCCTACAGGCCCAGAAAGAAAAGTCTAGCTGGCCTGCAGAAAGACCGAGGCGCACACCAAGCTGTAGGTGATGCCCAGGTGACCACACAGGACAGGAGGCAGGCTCAGTCGCTGCGCCCCCAGGACGGCCTTTGCTTCCTGAGACAGCCACGACCGAGTCCCCAGACTGCTAGCTTCAAATGTTGTCCCAGTGCCGGGGACCAGAGACGCAGGCTCCAGGCACCGCCCGGGCCCTGCTCTTTCTGCAGGCTCCGGGGAGGAAGCCTTTCTGTCTGCCCAGCTTCTAGAAGTTCTCCGACACCCTCACCAATCCCTGGCCCGTGGCAGCTTGACTGTGCCTCTGCCTTCACGTGGTCACCTCTGAGTCTAGGTCCCGCATGCGTCTGCGTGTCCAAACTCCGCCGTGAGTCAGGACACCAGGCATACTGGATCTCGGGCCCCCTGCGTTGGTGACCTCGGCTACATCTGCAATGGACCTGTTTCCCGATAAGGTCCCGCTCTGACGCACGGGGCTCTGGGGCCTCCCTGTGTCTTTTGGGGGGACGCAGTTAACCCCTGACCTTAGGTGATTTGTTTCAATTCCACAGCAACTTGTAAGACAGTCGCGCTTCTTCCGGCTTTGTGAGAAGCAAATCGGGGCTGAGTGGGGTGCCGAGGTTCCCTGAGGCCCTCCAACTGACAGGTGGCAGACCTGGAGACTGAGCTGAGCTCTGAGCCAGGCTAAAGCCTCTGGGCTTTTCTTTTCTTTTTTTTCTTTTTTTTTTTTTTTTTTGCGGTACTGGGGATTGAACTCAGGGACATTCTACCTCTGAGCTACACCCTCAGCCCTATTTTTTATTCTTTATTTTGAAACAGGGTCTCACTAAGTTGCGGAGTGCCTCACTAGGTAGCTGAGGCTGGCCACGAACCCGGGTCCTCCGGTCTCAGCCTCCCAAATGCTGGAATTTTCTAAACCACCAAGTCTGCAAAAGCCCAGAGTGTTTAGAGGAAGCGGCCCGGCGCCCACCTAAGGCTCAAGGTCCCCATCTGAAAAGCGGGGATCAGGACAGCCTTCCCGCCCTCCACCCCCGGCAATGCAGAATTACCCTGAAGATTAACTCAGAGAACCCGCAAACCCGACTCAGAGGAGCGGAGGGAGTATTAGTCAACTGTCGCTCCGATCACAGGGACATTTGGCGGTCCTGACCAGGAGACATCAGGAGACCCACCGTCACGTTACACAAAGCGCCCACACTTTGTCAAGCCATGAGAGGCTCCTTTCTCTTTCTCCTGGTCCTGGCTGCCCAGAAGTGACTCCAGGTGTGGACAGGATGGGCTCCCCGCATCCCTGCACCCCGGAGTGACCGCACCCAGCACCCACCTAACGTTCACCCAGGCCACGAAGAGACTCCGACAGGCAGCCATAAACACTGCCGCTCTTAATCTTTTGCCAGCTGCTCACGGTTTATCTCCTCCCTCCTCCCGGCTGCTGGGGCTCCCGGGGAGATGGGCAGATTAAGAGCAATGTTTCTGACAGGCCCTCCTGCCTCTTGCAAAAAAAAAAAAAAAAAAAAAAAAAAAAAAAAAAAATGTGGCAGCCGCCACCCGCCGCCAGCAAATTTCCTCAAAGCCCAGGGAGCAGCCGCGGGAGGAATGTGCAGGGCGCCCACAGAGCGCTGTTGGGAAACGCTGCAGAGCGGGGGGCAGGGCGGCGGCTGGCTCCCAACCCCGACTGCACCGTGCAGAACGGGACTGGCTCCAAGACCAAGCGGGCGGGCGTGCCCGGTGAACACGCAGGGCGGTGTGTAATTAATTCCCTTCACCTCCTATCGGAAAGCACGCTGTGGGCACGGAGGGTGGAGGGCGGAGGGCGGAGGGCGGAGGGAGGGAGGGGGCACCACCGGTCTGAACAGGTATTTATTTCTCTGCCTGGGGCTCTGCCTGGCAGAGAACCAACCCGTCCAAAGTGGAAGCCAAAGGGTAGGAGTGGCTTGTACAAGCTCTTACCCCAGCCCAGCCCAGCCCAGCGCGGGTGCCTGGAGTAGCTTCCACGCGCTGCAGGCCTCCTCTGATACAATTATACAATTATCTTTTTTTTGTTTTTTTCTTTTTGGTATTAAGGGTTGAACCCAGGAGCATTCTACCTCCAAGCTACACCCCTAGCCCTATTTTATGTATTTTTCATTTTGAAACAGAAGTCTAGCTAAGTGGGTAAGGGTCTCGCTAAGTTGCTGATGCTGGCCTCGAACCTGTGAGCCTCCTCTTTCAGCCTCCCAAGTACTGGGGTGACAGGTATGCACTACCACACCCGGCTCAGCATCCTCTTTTAACTGCCAAAAGCTATAAGTGCTGTGGAGGACTTAACCCACCCTGGGTACTTCCCAGGGACTGCCCAGAAGTCCTTATGTTCAGGGGACACTTGGAGAATGTGGGGGAACCTGCGGTACCCAGGAGATGCTAAGAAAGTCTCCCCCTTTTCCTGCAAGCAGGCTCTAGCCAGCGGGAACAGGGGAACGTCAGCAGGAAAGAGGGGTGTGCATGGTGTAGGCTGGAGAAAAGCGAGGCAGAAACTTAACCCAGCCTGGCAGAGCCAGGGAAGTGTCTTTGGAGAGTGGGCATTCGAGGAGCAGCAGGAAGAATGAGGAGTTTAGCAGGGAGGTAGAAGTGCAAAGAATCGGCCTGGCACTTTCTGGAATGTTCTGGAATGTTCTGACTGTGAGGGTGGGGCCTGGTGAGAAGGTGGGAAGATGGGAGTTCGAGAAGCAAAAGAAGTTTTAAAGAATTAACTACAAAGTAGGCGTGGTGGCGCACACCTGTCATCCCAGTACTTGGGAGGCTGAGATAGGAGGATCGCAGGTTTGAGGCCACCTTCAGCAACTTAGAGAGACCCTCAGCAACTTAGCAAGACCCTCTTTCAAAATAAAAGCCAGCTGGGGGTGTAGCTCAGAGGTAGAATGCCCCTGGGTTCAATCCCCAGTATCCCCCCAAGAAAAAGATTGGGGAAGGAATAATTCCATGGTCATAAGTTACATTGAGAAATAAAGGGGGGGGGGGATTGCTAAACTCTCTCAGGACCTAAAAGGGACAAAAAAGCCCATCCTGGCTGGGGATGCATGGCCAGCCAGCCCCACTGATCCGTTCCTAACGCACAGAGACTCTGGCTCCCTCTAACAGGGTACCACGTTCTGCTTCTCCTGCTATTTGATGGTCTGGTTGGCTCAGCCCTTCTAATTGTGTTGTATTGACAAATATATCTGTTTGGAACGAGCAAACGTATCGCCGGCAGGAAACAGACCAACTCCAAGAATTTATTTAGCTCTTTGGCACCCCCACTCTCATAATGGAGCTCAGCCTCCATATGCACCCGTGCAAAACGGTCTCTGGGATGCTAGCCTGAGCGCTCTTTTTAATTCTATTTATTTTTTCAGCTGCATTTTGGATCATGAACAGACTTGCTGGTACTCAACAGGCCTCGCTGGGCAAAACCTCCCTCCTCCCTGGAAATCACGTTGTGCAGATTAAATGCTCAGAGACAGGCCCGTGCGGTTGCCAGGAATCTTATCCTTAATGGATGAGGTGTGGGGTTAAGTCGGTCAAATCCCAGCTCGGAGGCCAGCAAAGTGCACAGAAACCAAATCCGGGTCACCGGATTGAAAATGAAATCAGATTTGAGTAGAGAGATGGGGAGAGAAATGGAAGGCAATTAGGGATAGAACGTTGGGTATCACCATGACCCATCTTGCCACCAAAAGGCACCTGGCAGCCATGTTTGATTCTGGCGCCTCTCTCTTATTGGACGAGGAGTGAGCACCTGACCCCAGAAAAGCCAATCAGAGTTTGTGTAACAGGCATCCGCATCTGATTCTGGTCCTTCTCCTTTATTGGATGAAGGCTGAGCACCTGACCCTGGAAGGGCCAATCAGAGTCCCTACTGGGGTTGAGAGAGAGAGAGAGAAAGAGAGAGAGAGAGAGTGATTTCCAGCACATCAAGATCTAGGTAGCAAGGACAGAGGAACAGGCAGAGTCAAGGAGAAGGAGCAAAGGAGTCACAGAGATGTGGACAGGCGGCAACAGGAACGTTCTGTGGGTTCCCCACTTCTTGCAGGCTGTGAGCTCAGATACCCCGGCCTCTGCTCAGTAGAATAGACCCCTTTTCTACCCTAGCAGGTTCACAACGTTCTTTCCCGATTATCCTTAAAAGGGGATGCTAGGCAACCACATATGTGCGGAAGAACATTTACCACCAACGATGGACAAGAACACGGGTGAGTGCCAAAGCGAACTTCTCTCTCCCTTTCAACAGGTATTTCTTGGGCAACAACTGCATGTCAGATGCCACCTGTACACAAGGGAGCAGGTCAGGGTTACAGTCTTGCTTGGGAAATGTCAAGCAAGATGGATACCGTCCCACTTTAGTAAAAAAGAGCTCTGTGACCAACATTGAACAGGTGTGACATCTGAGACCACAATGAAGCGCACTTGTCACAGTATTCAAAACCAGTGAGTTGGCCGGGCATGATGGTGCACGCTTGTAATCCCAGTACTTGGGAGGCTGAGACAGGAGGATCGCAGGTTGGAGGCCAGCCTCAGCAATTTAGCAAGACCCTCAGCAACTTAGCAAGACCCTGTTTCAAAATGTAACAAGGCTAAGGGTGTAGCTCGGAGGTAGAATGCCCCTGGGTTCAATCCCTGGTAACAAAAATAAAAAATAAAAAGATAGAGGGGTAGTACTTGTGGCCCAGCCCACCCTCTAGAACCTGCAAAACTCCAAAAGCAAACGGGACTGTCGGCTGGGCCCCCGGAGTCCACCCACCGACGTCACCCGAGTGCAGGTTTACATCCAGCCAGTATGCCACGATCCAGCACCTATAGGGTTAAAGGCAGCTTGGGAAGGGTTCTCTACTGCAAGAGTCCCCAGATCCTGCACCAAGGGTGCAAACAATGCTTTCCTACAGGGAGTGGGGCAGGGCGTCCTTGCTTATCCGTGATTCTCCGAGTCGTAGTAAGCATGAGTGATTTGCTTATGCCGTGAAGACAGCGCTCTCAAACATCAGAGGTAATAGCGAGTGTCATGGTTCCTAAGAAGCAGAGGCGCCTTTCCTTGCCCCATCACAGCTGCCTTGGGCATCTTGGGAAACCGGCTCTGCAGCCCAGGAGGGGTTCGGGGTTCAGTAAAGCAGAACGGGCTCCCCTGGCCAGGAGCTCACCGTGACTAAGCGTCTCATTCCAAAAGGACGGGAACTCATTAAGTGACCCCGCTTCCTCCCTGACGGCAGCCTATTCATTTCGGCCGTGTTTGGTCCACCGGGAAGTGAGCCAGGGCGGACCTTTGACGCACTCGACAACAAAAAGAGGAGAGAAGAGAAAGCACCCTGGGGCCACCCGGTGCCCCTGCTGAGGCAGATCAAAGCCGGCGGATGCCTGGCACACGTACCACCGACACACATCTGCTGCCCGGGGCAGACATTGCTAATCGATCACAGAGCGCCACCCTCCCCGAGCTCCAGTCAAGCCTGCCTGCTGTCAGCTGAAGCTGGAGACCACTTGCTGTCCCCTCTGCCTGCTGGGCACAGTAGATGTACATTTCCCCTGGATCTCTGGCCTCCTCCGCCACTGGCGCTTGAGTTAGGTAGATATCAGTTCTCCCAGGGACACTCCCTGCTGGGTGTCTATAATTTCTGCCACAGGGAACAGGAGGGGTGTGCTGAGAGTCTCACTATGTTGCTGAGGCTGGCCTCCATCCTGAGATCCTCCTGTCTCAGCCTTCCAAGCACTGGGATTACAAGTGTGCACCACCTCACCCAGCATAACTGTACACTCTGTTTATTTTGAGACTGGAGATTGAACCCAGAAGCATTCTACCTCTAAGCTACAACCCCAGCCTTATTTTATTTTTTGTTTAGAAACAGGGTCTCAGCCGGGCGTGGTGGTGCACGCTTGTAATCCCAGCATTCGGGAGGCTGAGACCGGAGGATCCGGGTTCGCGGCCAGCCTCAGCTACCTAGTGAGGCACTCCGCAACTCAGTGAGACTCTGTTTCAAAATAAAGAATAAAAAAAAGGGGGGCTGGGGGTGTAGCTCGGAGGTAGAATGCCCCTGAGTTCAATCCCCAGTACCGCAAAAAAAAAAAAAAAAGAAAGAAACAGGGTCTCACTAAGTTGCTGAGGGCCTCGCTAAATTTCTGAGGCTGGCCTCCCACCTGTGATCCTCCTGTCTCAGCCTCCCCAGCGCTGGGATGACAGGTATGCACCACCACGCCTGGCTCAACTACATGCTTTAAATGAGGGAAGTTTTATATATTCATAATGTCTCAATAAAGCTGTTTAAAGAAAAGAAGCAGGAAGGAGAAGGGTTCAAGGCGCAGGTCCGAGGTCGTAGGGCTTGAGAACTTTGGGTTTTATCTGTCCATCTGGGATTTGAGCTCACTGGCATACAGTGCAGTATCAGGGGCAAGAACGGAGGAAGGAGCCGGGATCCACATCCCAGCTGAACCCGAGTCCCAGCTCTGAGGCTGCAGAGGAATCTTTGTGGGCCTCCCTTTCTGCCTGAGGAGGATGCTCAGCTCACCAGGATCCCAGCTGTGCAGAGCTCCAGCCCGGCTCGGCTCAACGCAACTAGTAACTGCTCCCAAGGGCTTCTTCCCAGGGCCCGTAAATCAGAGGCCAGGAGCGCCTCTTGCTGCACAGGGCGGAGAAGTCCCTCCCTCGGGTAACGGGGAGCAGATGTGGCCGCCCCGCCTGTCTGTCTCCCGTGGCCAGTGTACCTGGCTGCTCATGTCACAGAAGCCAGCAGGAGCTTCCAAGGGCTTTTAAATCAAAGGCTGTCAAAGGAACAGCCTCCCAGGCTTCCAGATGTTTGGAGGCTTACTTCAAGCCCAAGCTGTGCAGCTAATGGGGGTCAAGGGGCTGGGAGAGGGCGGGCCGGGCCCTGGACAGCACCTCACTCCTTCCAAGGGGCCAGCCAGGGAGCGGCCACCCAGGCTGCCAGTCCCGAGAACCGGCTCCCAGCTCTCGGCTTCCCCCTTCCTCAGCCTGGGCCCTGAAGCAGGGGGTAAATCTTGGAGGGAACCCACCTCCGGGAAGTCCTTACCTCATCCCCCTTCTCCCAGCCTCAACGTCCTCGTCAGCAAAATGGAAATCATAATTCAAACAGAGGCAGGCATGGCAACGCATGCCTGTCATCCCGGTCCTTGGGAGGCTGAGACAGGAGGATTGCAGGTTCGAGGACAGCCTCAGCAACTTAGTGAGGCCCTCAGCAACCTAGTGAGACCCTGTTTCAAAATAAAAAATAAAATAAAATAGGACTGGGAGTATAGCTTAGAGGTAGAATGGCCCTGGGTTCAATCCCCAGTACTATATATACAAAAGAGAATAGTAATAAAAATTCAAACATGTTGAGGGCAGTGTGAAAATCATCTGAGGTTCTGTCCACAGACTTTTGTTTCTCTTTTTCTTTTTCTTTTTTTTTTTTTTTTTTTGGTGGGGATTGAACCTGGGGCAGTCTACCTCTAAGCTACATCCCCAGTCCTTTATAGTCTCACTAAGTTGCTGAAACTGGCCTCAAACCTGTGATCCTCCTGTCTCAGCCTCCCAAGTACTGGGATGACAGGTCTATGCCACCATATCCAGCTTTCCACGGACTCTTGATTTGGGACCTGGTCAATTCGGCTCCCCTGGTAATGAATTCAGAAGGCAGAACCTAAAAAGTGTACTTCCTGAGGGTAGCTATTCTACAAAGTAGGATTCCAGTCTTAGTAGCTTATTTCATTCCTTGCAAAGATCAAAATTAATTGTGGCTGTTTGCCAGGGCTTTCTACCCCTGCGATGTCGTTTGGGGTTGGATACTTCTGTTCTGGAAGTTTACCAACATCCCCAGCCCCCAGCTGCTGGAAGCCAGCCTTCCCCTGGATGTGACATCAAAAATACCTTTCAAGCCAGGCATGGTGGCGGCACACACCTGTCATCCCAGTACTCTGGAGGCTGAGAGAGGGGGGTTGCAGGTTCAAGGCCAGCCTCAGCAACTCAGTGAGACTCTCAGCAACTTAGAAGAGACCCTGTTTCAAAATAAAATAGGGCTGGGGGATGTAGCTCAGAGGTAGAATGCCCCTGGGTTCAGTCCCCAGGACCAAAAGAAAATGTCTTCCAGCCATGGACAAATGTCCCCTGGGCCGGGGAGTGGCTCTGTCCATGGGTCCAAACACAAGTACAGGTTCTTATGACCAAGAATTAAGATGTCGTCGCATCAAACCGTAAGTCTGAGCACACACGTCCCAGAGAGGAAGAGTATCTCTGAAGTCCCTTCTGACCTCGTGTCCATCAGTGGAACAGGGGACACGTCCTGACATCAGCGAGCGCCACACCCACATCTTTCTGCCCTGAGAAGGGCCAAGCAGGACAGAACGCCGGCCCGGCCAGGCCCTCCCAGAGCATTTCCCGGCAAGCTCTCTGAGTGGAGGCTGGAGTGGGGCACCACTCAATTACTCCCGCGGCTTCTGGTCCAGCCAGCGCCCAAGGACTTCTGGGAGCCACATCAGTGGCCTGGCTCAAAGTCCTGCTGTGTGTGTGTGTGTGTGTGTGTGTGTGTGTGTGTGTGTGTGTGTGTGTTACTGGGATTGAGCCTAGGGGTATTTTACACCCCCAAGCCCTATTTTCTTTTTTTTTTTTTTGTGGTACTGGGGATGGAACTCAGGGACATTCTACCTCCGAGCTATACCCCCAGACCTATTTTTTATTCTTTATTTTGAAATCGAGTCTCACTAAGTTGCGGAGTGCCTCACTAGGTAGCTGAGGCTGGCCGCGAACCCGGATCCTCCGGTCTCAGCCTCCCGAATGCTGGGATTACAAGCGTGCGCCACCACGCCCGGCTTCTTTTTTATTTTGAAACAGGAGCTAAGTCGCTGAGGGTCTCACTAACTTGCTGAGTCTGACTGTGAACCTGCGATCCTCCTGTCAAAGCCTCCCAGGTGCCGATGCCACCATGCCCAGCTCCTATTCTTTTTAAATCATACAGACCAGGACATGCCTGGCGCTGTGATTCATGCCTGTCATCCTGGTACTTAGGAGGCTGAGACAGGAGGATCACAGGTTCGAGACCAGCCTCGGCAGTTTAGCGAGACCCTGTTTCAAAATAAAAAATTAAAGAGGCTGGGAGCGTGGCTTGGAGGTAGAAAAGCTCTGGGTTCAATCCCTAGCACCAATTTTTTTTTTTTTTTTTTTTTGCAGTACTGAACTCAGCGGCATTCTACCTCCGAGCTCCACCTCCAGCCCTATTTTTTTTTTATTATTATTATTATTTATTTTGAAACAGGGTCTCACTAAGTTGCGGAGTGCCTCACCAGGTAGCTGAGGCTGGCTGGGAACCCAGATCCTCTGGTCTCAGCCTCCCAAATGCTGGGATTACAAGGGTGAGCCACCATACCCAGCTAAAAAAATTTTTTTTAATTAAAAATAAATAATAAAAAGGACTAGGGGTATAGCTCAGAGGTAAAAATGCTCCTGGGTTTAATCCCCAGTAATAAAGCAAAAATGAAGATGGGCCGTGGGCTCCTGCCAACCCTGAGAACCTGCTGGGGACCCCTACGGTCCCCCTCCACCAGAAGCCACCAGGGCGCAAGGTGACAGCCCTGCCCCCACTCCCTGGGGACGCTGCTCCTGGCCTCTGCCCTGGCCACCCTGCCTGTCCCCTCCCCAGCACGCCGGCCGGCCCCTCATTTCAACAGCACTGCTGCTGCAGGAAACAGATGGAAGGGAGAAACACAATAAACAGCGAGGATCTGGAAGGTTCCGGAAGCTTCGAGTCATGGGCTGGGGCCCGCGGTTAAAGGCTTCCTTCTGAGGTGGGGCTGAAGGGACTGCGGTCAGGTGACCGGGGCTCGGGATGGCCGGAAGGGGCAGTGCGTGACCTTCCCACGCTGCCGAGAGGCGGAGGCTGGCTCCCTGTTCACCAACAGATGGGGAAATCGAGTCCCAGAGCAGGCTCCGGCATGTGATTCACCAGACAAGTTGTAAAAGTGTGTAAAAAAATGAGAATTTCAAGCCGGGTGTGGTGCGCACGCTTGTAATCCCAGCATTCGGGAGGCTGAGACTGGAGGATCCGGGTTCGCGGCCAGCCTCAGCTACCTAGCGAGGCACTCTGCAACTTAGTGAGACTCGGTTTCAAAATAAAGAATAAAAAATAGGGCTGAGGGTGTAGCTCGGAGGTAGAAAGCCCCTGAGTGCACTCCCCAGCACCGCAAAAAAAAAAAAAAAGAGAGAATTTCAAGAGGGCAGCCACAGAAGAGAGCATCAGGCCAAGCAAGGGGGACTGTCATCCTGACCGTGTCGGGAAGACAGCCCTGTCCCGGAGGGCACAGCTGCGCTGGACACCGCCGGGCTCCCTACAGATCTCCATTCCTCCTGTCTGTCTCCATCTCCATCGCCGCCTTTTCCTCCTCCTCTCCTTCCTTCCCTTCTTTCTTTTTTTTTTTTTTTTTTTTTTTTTG
>PVLC010042272.1:0-13021 GCA_004027655.1 Graphiurus murinus
AAAAAAAAAAAAAAAAAAAAAAAAAAAAAAAAAAAAAAAAAAAAAAAAAAAAAAAAAAAAGTCCCGTGTTTGTGATAATGAGTTTGAGGGAGTTGACTGAATCAGCTATCTCTCTGAACAATGTGATCTAATGGCAATTTCTGTGATATACTGAGTTTTTTCTCTCAGGTTTGTTGTGTTTAATGGAGGTGATAATTCATTCTCTCTGAAAATATGTGTAGTCCATTGATCAAGGTGGGACAGTTTTTCTTCCTGAAGTTAGGGAAGGAGACTTTAAGAAAAAGTTAACTTCATACGTGAGAGATTCAGACAGCAGAAAAAAAAGAAAAAAAAGATTTTAGCATGTTTTAGATTCAAATGTGTCTGTGATATTTTGTCAAGTTATAAAATTCAAATGTCATTTTTTTTTTTTTTTGGTGTGCTACTGGTGATTGAAACCAGGGGCATTCTACCTCTTGAAACAGGGTCTTGCCAAGTTGCTGAGGTTGGTCCTAAACCTTCCATCCTCCTATCTGAGCCTCTCAAGCTCTGGGATTACAGGTATGTAGCACTGTGCCTAGTTTCAAATGTCATTTTCAGGCTTCACTTTGTTTTTATGCCATGTGAACACACAAGATTTGATGCCTCGACATTCTTTTTAAAATTTTTTTTTTTTTTTTTAGGTACTGGGGATTGAACTCAGGAGCATTTTACCTCTGAGCTACCCCCCATCCCTATTTTTTAATCTTTATTTTATTTTTTTGTGGTACTAGAGATGGAACCCAGGGGCATTCTACTTCTGAGCCATACCTCTAGCCCTATTTTATTCTTTTATTTTGAAACAGGGTCTCACTGAGTTATAGATGGCCTCACTAAGTTGCTGAGGCTGGCTTCGAACCTGCGATCCTCCTGTCTCAGCCTCTCAAGTACTGGGACTACAAGTGTGCACCACCATGCCCGGCTAGTCTTTATTTTGAAACAAGGTCTCACTAAGTGGCACAGGGCCTCATTAAGTAGCTGAGACTGGCTGTGAACCCGCCATCCTCCCGTCTCAGCCTCCCAAGTACTGGGATTACAAGCGTGTACCACCACATCTAGCCTGATGCCTTGACATTCTATTCTGCACCCTTACCTTATATTTTAGTATACTATATTCTCTTTAATTTTTAAAATAAAAAACACAATTATGTTAGTGAATATTAATTTAATTTCTACTGTAAGTTTACCACTTATTTAAATTTTAGCTTACAGCAAAATATATTGTTACACAAAATTTCCGTGGCAGATACCACTGGCAAAAAAGTTATATGATTATTTCTGTTGCTATCCTAACATTGATTCATATCTAGTAAACCTAATTTGATTATAGAGAATTATTTAGTACATCAATATTTTACTAAGCCTTTTGCATATTATTCACAAGTGATACTGGTGTATAAGAGAAACAGTTACAGAAAATGAGACATTATCATAAACACTCAATAAGCAGATTTTGTACATTCTAGGCAAGTGCTTTGCCCCTGAGCTACACCCCAGCCCTCAATAAGCAGATTTTAAATATGACAAGTTCTTTGTGTGTGTGTGTGGTACTAGGGATTGAACCCAGGAGAATTCTACCTCTGAGCTACACCCCAGGCCTAATTTTATTCTTTATTTTGAAACAGGGTCTCACTAAATTGTGGAGAGCCTCACTAAGTAGCTGAGGCTGTCCATGAACCTGCAATCTTCCTGTCTCAGCCTCCCAAGACTGGGATTATAACCATGCAACACCACACCTGGCTTGGCAAGTTCTAAATATGTCTGGATTATTGGATGATCACCACCATTTTTCTATGATGGTATAGCAAAGAAATAAGCACCAACATCAGTGCAACTTGGCTGCTAGGTATAAACCTTTTTATTAATATTTAGATGAGAAACATAACCTCTTTTTTTGCTAAATTACTTTGTGTGTACAAGGTAAATATTATTTGGTCCTAAGCTATCATGTTATGAGTATTAAATATGATAGATCAAGTAAGTGATTAATTGCAGTGGGCCAGACATTATAAATTCTATATAAACATACAAGAATGGAAAACACTTAATGAGAAAAATATCTTAGAAATAAGTTCATAAGGAGTGTTAATGTTAAGTGAATAATTTTGAACTTAATTTTCTATGAATTACCTTACAACTTATCCTTCCACACAGAATCCTGTATTTTTTTATGTAATTGGTACTTTGGGAATGATCCCAGGGGCATTCTATCCTCAAACTACACTCATAGCCCTTTTTTAAAAATTTGAAATGGTTTTGCTGAGTTGTTAAGGGTCCCACTAAGTTGCTGAGGCTGGCCTCAAACTTGTGATCCTCCTGTCTCATCCTCTCAAATACTGGGATTACAAGTGTGTAGCACTGCAAATGGCACAGAATCCTGTATTTTTAAAAAGTCATTTATGTTAAGTCCTGGACAATAATAGAATGACCTCCATGGACTTGAAGTTTGGAATTGTCTTCCTTTTGCAGGTAGTCATTGGAACCCTGGGGAATTTCTCACTTTTATATCAGTATGCTTTCCTTTACTTCTATGGACGGCAGACAAAGTCCACAGGACTGATTCTTAGGCACCTGACTGTAGCCAACATCTTGGTGATTCTCTCAAGAGGAATCCCAGAGACTATGGCAGCTTTTGGGGTGGAACGCCGACTCAGTAATCTTGGGTGCAAGCTTGTGTTCTATGTTCACAGGGTGGGCAGGGGGTGTCAGTTAGCACCACCTGTCTCTTGAGCATCTTCCAGCACATCACCATCAGCCCCAGGAACTCCAGGTGGGCAGAATTTAAAGTGAAAGCCCTCAAGTACATTGGTCCCTCTAATATCCTCTGCTGGTTCCTGCACATACTGCTGCTCATGACTGACAAATGGAATAATAAAAACATCACAAAAGTTATAGATTTTCCATACTGTTCATCTGTGCTTCAGGACAAAGGCATAGACTTGTTATTTGCAACAATGACATTCTTTCATGATATTGTGTGTTTGCAACTCATGGTCTGGGCCAGTGGCTCCATGGTTTTCCTTTTGTACAGGCACAAGCAGCAGGTCTACCATATTCATAGACACCACATTCATCAAGATCTTCCCCTGAGACCAGAGCTACACGAAACATCTTTGTCCTGGTGAGTGCCTTAGTGTCCTTCTATACCCTGTCTTCCATCATTCATGTTTGTGTTTCTCTTTTGGATAAGACTGCTTGGTGGCTGGTCAAGACCTCTCCCTTAATCAATGCTTGTTTCCCCACTGCCAGTCCCCTCATTTTCATGAGTCAAGAATACTGTGTATTTAGGCTTATCTGGAAGAAGTAAACAAATATTTCTGCTCATCAGACAAGTATAATTTTTATTTTGTGGTACCAGGGGTTTTGATGTCTGAGCTACACCTGCAGCCCCCCACCCCTTTTTTGCGGTACTGGGGATTGAACTCAGGGGCATTCTACCTCTGAGCTATACCCCCAGCCCTATTTTTTTTTTATTCTTTATTTTGAAACAGGGCCTCACTAAGTTGTGGAGAGCCTCACTAGGTAGCTGAGGCTGTCAGCGAACCTGGATCCTCTGGTTTCAGCCTCCCAAATGCTGGGATTACAAGCGTGCGCCACCACGCCCACCCAGCCATTTTTAGTTTTTAATTTTTGAAACAGGGTCTCATTAAGTTATGGAAGGTCTTGTTAAGTTGCTAAGGCTGACCTCTTTGACCCTGTGCTTGGATGATGTACTTCTCTACATTAACCAGAGCAGGTTTCCCAGCCCTCGGCCCATTTGTTCTCATGAGCAGAGATGCCGAGGTATACAGACTCTGCTTTGCCTGAATAAGGAAGAGAACCTCTCTTACAGTTCTCAGCAATATGTGAACTGTGTGTACCTGTACAATGTTCAGTTGTTAATTTACTCATTTGCATAGAACCATATACAACTACACCATAATCAGAATATAGATACTATAAACATACACATTTGTATCAATATAAACATGTGCTAAGATATGTGTATGTGTGTGCTTGTTTGTGTATGTGTGTGTGAAGGAGACAATCAGGCATATTGTGGTTATAATCCATTAAGCAATAATACTGGAAAACAGCAATTTAAGAATGTAAAAAATAATACCAATTACAAGAATGACAAAATGACATTTGTTATTTATTTTACTCTTTAGTCTACATGGTCTGGATGAATTGTTAATATCTTTTAAAAATATATGATTGAATAGAATCCAATATTTCTATTCAGTAAAAACAATTAGTTTATTTTTGTGAAATATAATGAAGGATATTTTGGAACTAGGTTTGTAAATTTTCATGGTACCTGTTTTATTTTCTCTTTCAATTTTAACATCTTTATTAGTTCCAATATAAATTGAGAATAATTCTCTTTTATTGGAAGTTGTGTGATTTTCTCTCTCTTTTTTTTTTTTTTGCGGTACTGGGGATTGAACTCAGGGGCATTCTACCCCCAAGCTATACCCCCAGCCCTATTTTTTATTCTTTATTTTGAAACCGAGTCTCACTAAGTCGCGGAGTGCCTCACTATGTAGCTGAGGCTGGCCGAGAACCCGGATCCTCCGGTCTCAGCCTCCCGAATGCTGGGATTACAAGCGTGCGCCACCACGCCCGGCTTGATTTTCTCTTTTTCTTAACCCCCAAAACAGCACCTTATTTTCAGACGTTAATTACAACTTCAAGAGATTTAATATCTGTGCCCTCTGGACAATAGTTAATTATCCTATTTACTTTCCTTCAACTAAAAAGATTCTGATCTAAGGCTGTTGAAGTAACTCATAGAAGAAGGCTTGCCCTGAATGTGCAAGGCCTTGGGTTTTATCCCTAGCGCCCAAACCAAAATCGGACATACATGTAAAACATTTAAAAATACATGCCAGCTGGGCGTGGTGGAGCACGCTTGTAATCCCAGCATTCGGGAGGCTGAGACCAGAGGATCTGGGTTCGCGGTCAGCCTCAGCTACCTAGTGAGGCACTCCGCAACTTAGTGAGACTCGGTTTCAAAATAAAGAATAAAAAATAGGGCTGGGGGTATAGCTCGGAGGTAGAATGCCCCTGAGTTCAATCCCCAGTACCGCAAACAAACAAACAAACAAACAAAAATACATGCCAAAAATTAAAAACAAATAAAGTAGGTCTGGGGGGTGTAGCTCAGAGGTAGAATGGCCCTAAGTTCAATACCCAGTACCAGATACACAAAAATATTCCTCTATCCACTGCCTCCCTCTACCTGTTATCCTTCCTCTCTGTGTATCCCTTGCATACCTTTCCTTGCCTCTGGTAACTTTTGTTCTACTCTCTACTGAGATCAACATCTTAGGCTTCCACATGTAAGTGAGGCATGCAGCATTTTTTTTTAAACACATCTACTTTTTCACGACAGGCAAAGGTGTCTACCTTTCCCTCAAAGTGTCCAGGCTCCTCCATGTTGTTACAAATGGCAGTATGTCATTGTTGTCTCTGGATCAATACTATTCCAGTGGGTATACAGACCACAATTTCTTCATCCATCCATCTCTCCATGGCCACTGCGGTATTCCCTGCTCTCTATGTGGTATCCCTGTGTGTACTCTGGGGCTGAGAAAAAGAGACTCCCTGACACTCCAAAGTCTCTTTGGAGAAGCTAGCTGGGAGCTAGTAATTTATTTTGATAATTATAACAGGTAAAAAGCTTTCCTGATGTGCTCTCAGCTTCCCACAGCCGCACTGTCATTGCTGTGATAGGTGACATGATTGTTGCCCCGCAGCCAGGAGGTGAGGTCACAGGATCACAAACCCATATGTAGTGTCTGACTGATTGATGGGGGCCTTGGATGGAGCTCTCCATCCAGAGAGCAGGGTGGGGTGAAGTCAGGTGAGGATTTAATACTTGAGTTTGACAGACTCTTCAAGGGAAGGAGGCATGTCAGGGTCTGGGTGAGGGGTCATGTCAGATAAAGGGGACCCTCTGGGTTTGAACCTGGTTCAGGGCCAAAGCCACACAGGAGGAGAAGTGAATACTGAGGTGAGAGCTGGGAGAGTGAAGAGAGTTGAGGATTGTGGACCCTTTACCAATGCCTGATGGCCCCTCATGGAATTTAGTGCAGTCATCAGTAAAAAAAAAAAAAAAAGACATTTAATTTAATCTACCTGACATTGAAAGTCAAGGAGCTTGAAGCCAGTTAATTCCTTTCTTTTCTTTCTTTCTTTTGTAGTATAAGGGATTAAACACAGAAGTATTCTATACCCCCAGCCCTATTTTATTTTTCATTTTGAAACAGGGTCTTAGTAAGTTGCTGAGGGCCTCACAAAGTTGTTGAGGCTGGCCTTGAGCCTATGATCCGCCTGTCTTAGCTCCCCAAGTACTAGGATTACAGGCATGTGCCACTCACCTGGTAAAGACTGTAATTATTATTATTATTATTATTTTTCTGGTACTGGGGATTGAACCCAGGGGCATTCTATGTCCGAGCTACGCCCCCAACCCTATTTTTTTTTTTTTTGCGGTACTGGGGATTGAACTCAGAGGTATTCTACCTCCGAGCTATACCCCCAGCCCTATTTTTTATTCTTTATTTTGAAACCGAGTCTCACTAAGTTGCGGAGTGCCTCACTAGGTAGCTGAGGCTGGCCTCGAACCCGGATCCTCCGGTCTCAGCCTCTCGAATGCTGGGATTACAAGCGTGCGCCACCACGCCCGGCTCCCTATTTTTTATTCTTTATTTTGAAGCAGGGTCTCACTAAATTGTGGAGAGCCTCACTAAGTAGCTGAGGCTGGCCACAAACCTATGATCCTCCTGTCTCAGCCTCCCAAGTACTGGGATTACAAGCGTATGCCACCACACGTGGCTAGACTGTAATTCTTAAATGAATTTGCTGTCTAGCCTGCTTAACATCAATCCCAGATAGTATTTTTGGGATAAGAGAAGTGCACGCATATAACTTCCATGCTTGTCATAAGGACCAAGATGAATCTGCAAGAATGCTTTACTCCTGTGCAGAGTCAGTGCATGGGAGTTTCAGTGCTGGTAATAGAAATGTTCTCTCAAGCTCTGGTGCAGGAGGTGCTGAGGGGAGACAGTAACTGTGTCTGTACTGAAGACACGAGTGGCTGTTGGTGATGGGGAGGCTGTTCTCACTCCTCAAATTCAGGAGGCAGCATGTGAGGAGCAGGTGACTTTATAATAAACATTTTCAAATGGCAGCTGTCAGTTGTCAGTGTCTTACGGTGAGTTCCTCTGGTTCATAAAATTTTAGTACCATATTATCATCTTCTCACAAAAGATAGTTCATGAGGTGATAGATTTGTTAACTAGTTTGATTGACATTTTCAGCAAAGTGTACATTTTACCCCATATATATGCACAAATAATTTGTCAATTAAATATAATTTTTTTTTTTGTGTGTGTGTGATACTGGGGATTGAACCCAGGGGCATTCTACCTCTGAACTACATCCCTGTCCTATTTTATTTTTATTTTTGAAACAGGGTCTCTCTAGGTTGATGAGACTCACTACTTGCTGAGGCTGTTCTTGAACCTGTGCTCCTCCTGTCTCAGCCTCCCGAGTACTGGGATTACAAGCATGTGTTATCACATCCAGCTCTTATTTTATTCTTTTATTTTGAAACAGGGCCTCACTAAGTTGCTGAGGCTGTCCACAAACGTGATCTTTCTGTCTCGGCCTCCTAAGTACTGGGATTACAAGCCTGAGACACTATGCCTAGCTAAATGTAAACTTAAAACAAAACAACAACTGGCAGATGCTTGTAAATACAATACTTGGGAGGTGGAGATAAGAGGATCTCAGGTACAAGGACAGTTCCAACAAAGTAGCAAGACCCTCAGTAACCTAGTGAAACCCTGTTTCTAATTAAAAAATTAAAATGCTTAGGGGTGTAGTTCAGAGGTAGAATAGCCCAGGCTTCCATCTCCAGGATGGAACACACGTATCCACACCTTCCTTCCTTCCTTTCTTCCTTCCCTTCCTTCTTGCTCTCACTCTTGCTCTTTCAATATAGACCCCCCAAATATACCATTTTGATTATGAAAATGAGTAAGATTTTTTCTTCACAGATTTAATATATTTTTTTTGCAGTACTGGGGATTGAACTCAGGGGCATTCTACCCCCGAGCTATACCCCCAGCCCTATTTTTTATTCTTTATTTTGAAACAGGGTCTCACTAAGTTGCGGAGTTCCTCACTAGGTAGCTGAGGCTGGCTGTGAACCCGGATCCTCTGGTCTCAGCCTCCCGAATGCTGGGATTACAAGCGTGCGCCACCACGCCCAGCTAGATTTAATATTTCACAATTGTCCCATATTAGTATTTTTCACACACCTCACCTCATTGCCAGTTTATTTTACTTATGTGTTAACTGATTAGCATATGAACGGAGACTAGTAATAATTTAGAATCTACTCTACTCTACTTTATTACGTCCTAGTGTTAACATGTGCCACATTTTAGGGTGTGATATCTTATAGTCCAGTAATTCTTGTGAGAGGGTCACTAGTGCTTTTTTTTTTTTCAGGCATGAAAGCAAATAAGTTGTAGGCACCAAGACCCAAGCCTGTAATTCTGGCTACTCAAAAAAACTGACAGGAGAATCAGTGGTTCAAAGCAACCTGGGGAACTTAGACCCTGTCTCAAAATAATAACATAACATAAAAATTAAAAAATGGGCTGAGGGGTGTGGGCAGTGGTATATGCTTGCTCAGCATGTGCAAGGCTCTGGATTCAAGCCCCACCATCACAACACGCTAAGAAAAAGAAAATGTCATTCTGTGTTCATCCTGAAATGGGGCCAATTTTAAATTCATTGACACCACTTTGGCCATGGGGTGGGCCACTGTAATTATTTCCTGTCCTCTATGCACTTAGGTTTATTCCTAATTGCTTTGGTGGTGCATGCTTGTAATCCCAGTACTTGAGAGGCTGAGACAGGAGGATTGCAGATTTATGGCTACCTTCAGCTACTTAGTGAGACCCTGTTTCAAAATAAAGAATTAAAAAATAGGGCTGGGGGTATAGCTCTGAGGTAGAATGCTCCTGAATTCAATCCCCAATACTGCAAAAAAATTGTTTTTGGCTTATGGAATAATTATTTACACATCAGTGGAGCTTGTAATCCAAAATTTAGGAAGATATCTACATATATCTGATACAAACATAATGACAAGGTATAAAATAAACATTATATATGTACCTGGATTACAGAAAGAACACAGCACATTAGCTTTTATAGTAGAGTACGATGTCTAAATGCACCCTTTACAATAAGTCCAAACAGAATGAAGTTTCCATTCTATACCAATGAGTGTGGCCGTTTATGTTCAAAGTGATACAAACATACATGCACACCTCACCTGCAGTGTTTCCCCCCAGATCCCACCCTGCTTCCGCTTCTCATTGTACATACGGGTGAAGCTAACAGTGATGCATTCATGTAGGGATGTAATAGTGTACATTCATGTAGCACTACTGGAAATGTTTCCTTTACCAATCCTCCTTTACTCCCTTCCCACCTCCCCACTCCAATCTTCTTCCACTATGCTACTGCTCTCTCTCCTTAACTGTAATAGAAAGATGGTGAAGTGTTTGTTAGCACTTTGAACTTATGATGCATAATTGCACTGCATCTATAAAAGTACAATAGATAAATACATATTTCTACATAGGAAGTAATGGTAAGTAGAAATACTGGTATGGGGGGCATTTTAAGATGTAGCCCACATCTTAGACATGCAGGGTCCTCTGGCTCTGAAGATAAATATCCATTTGTGGGAAATGGCAGAATGACTTCTAGGGATTTGGAACTTGATATGGTCTTCTTCTTTCAGACTATGGCCAGAATCGTAGGGAATTTTTGTCTTTTCTACCATTATGTCTTCCTTCTTTGGGTGCAGGGTTAGATCCATAGATTTGACGATTGCGCACCTGAGTGTAGTCAACTTCTTCCTCTTTCACGGAGTCTCCCAGACCATGGCAGATTTGGGGTTGAGACATACTATTGGTGATCTTGGAAGCCAACTTGTTTTCTGTGCGTACAGGGTGGTCAGGGGTGTGTCTATGGATAGCACCTGCTTCCATAGTGTCTTGTAGACCATCACCATCAGCCCTAGGGAGTCCAAGTGGGCAGAGCTTAAAGTAAAACCTCCCAGGAACACCTGCTTCTCCATATTGCTGTACTGGGTCTTTCACATTCTACTAAATATTGTTGTTCCTATGCAAGTGACTAACAGGAGTAATAATGATAATAATTGTAGGGATTGCTCATGTTATGTGGCATTAGGCACTTACAGGCTCTGACCTTTCTTGGTGAAATCTGACCCCTCAGACCTAGGGAAACCGGTGGGTGGGTCAAGGAAAGGCCTACCTCCCTCCCCTGCAGCTATAGGTGACGAGATCTGCTCCCATTGGCTCCCCCTCCCTACCTGACCTGCCTATATAATCTATTGTATGTTCCAATAAAGTTGAGTTCCTGCGGCGCTGCCTGACCGCTGACTGGACTCCTGGCTGGTGCTGGTTTTTTGGGGGGCTTCCCCGACTCCCCAGAGTGGTGGGCCCGGCATGCATTTCAATTACACCAATGGTCAATGTGTGATTATAACCTGGTCTTCAACATCATTGTATTAGTTTTTTTTTTTGTGGTAGAGGCATTATATCTTTAAGCCATATCCCCAGCTTTTAAAAAAAAAAAAAATCATAAAGCTAGGCTTGGTGGTACACACTTGTAATCCCAGTACCTGAGAGGCTGAAACAGGGGGATCACAGGTTCCCAGTCAGTCTCAGCTTAGTGAGGACTCCCACAACTTAGTGAGACCATTTGCAAAAAAAAGAATAAAATAGGACTGGGAGTATAACTTGGAGGTAAGAGTGTTGCTGGGTTAAGTCCCCAGTACCGCAAAAACAAAACAAGACAACCCCCCCCAAAAAAAACAAAACCACCAAATCTAATTCATGACTCAGTATGATTTCTAATTTTACTATAGTATAACTTTTATTATTATTTTCTGGTACTGTAGATTGAGCCCAGTGGCATTCTACCTCCGAGCTATACCCCCAGCCCTATTTTTTTTTCTTTATTTTGAAACAGGGTCTCACTAAGTTGCAGAGGACCTAAGAACTTTTATTATTAAATCACAATGTCCCATTTATATAAATACAAGTGATGTGAGCAGTGTTCCCCAACTTATTTGTGATTTCATTCCTCTGGAAAAGAGAATACTAGAGAAGCCACTCCACCATGCTACCCAATAGTGTGATGTCAGCCTCTGCACTGGCCTGTTTCCCAAAGCCTGAAATAAGGTGGGAGCGTTTCATGTTTGTCTAGGGATAACATTTCATGTACTGAATTTTGTTGCCGTGGACATTGCAATGAGATTAGATGTCTCTGAACATGAAAGACTTGGAGTCAGAATTATTATTAGAGATACAGGGCAACTGAGAAGACAGATCTGCTCTCCTCCAACCAGTGTCTTTTGTTGAGGATGTAACCAAAACAATGTAAAAAATGATTAAACACAGGAGCCAGCAAAGCAGTCACAAGATGTGCCAGGGAAAAACAGCAAGGCAGTCACAGATGAGTCAGGGAAGGAAAGGGTAAACAATTCTGGGAAGTAAGGTTACACTAGGGGCCACCTGCTTATCCATCCCATTTGGTCCTTGGAAACTTGCTTGTATGCAAACAAGTTTCCACTTGGGTGGGCAGCTTGTGTCCCCCCCAAGCTGGACCAAGGTGATCTCAGAGGTGATGACCAAGAAGGCTCTAACATTTCCTCATTTTTGTTTTTTGAGAGAAGTACAGTAGTACAAGTTTTGGAACTTCCTGTTTTTGAGATATTGTTTCTGATTTTGCAGACTGCATAAAGAACAAAAAGCAGTATTATAATCAAAATGACCATGCCAAGTAGTCCCCAGATGAGTAGAAAAGTACTTAAAAAGGTTAAATACCATCAGCCAACCTTTCCCAGAAGTTGAAGTTTCAGCATTAGCCTTGGTCAAAACTTGAGTAATTTTAGTACATTTAATGAAGCAATATAAAAATGACCTAATCTTAGTAAATGATTCTTAACATGAAACCATTCTGTATCATCCTTGTAAGGCATTTTTGTTATACAACATTCAGTAATATAATGGCATTGGAAACACTGTGACCATTGTAAGTCCCAAATTACAGAATCTCTTAACTGTTGAATATCTCCAAGGATTTCTCAGTCAATGTCAACCTGAGTTTGCCGTTTCTGTAGGATATTTTGAAATTTTTGCAAATATTTAGTATTTTGTACTGTATGACATAAAGCAACAGCAGCGGCAGACGTGAATGCAGTGATGCTGGCAAGAATGATGATTCCAGCAGTCAACCACCAGACAAACCTCTTAGTTCTTCTCTTCAAATGAGTTAACAGCCTTGCATGAAGGCCACCAAAGAGGTCTCTTGCCAAGATTCCTCAAGAGTAACTGGTATCCATACTGTTACCGGTTTTTAATATCAGAACACCAGTAACATGATCCCAAATGGTATAATTAATATACTGATGTAGGAGAAGCATTGTCAATTTGAAAAAATTGGTAATGGGTATACATAAAGGCCTAAAGATAAAAAATCAAGGGCAAAAGATAAAAATTCCTTAGGGGAAGCATGACTCCATACCCCCTATTTAGTTTTAGAAGAGATTTTTTTTTTTTTGCGGTACCGGGGATTGAACTCAGGGGCATTCTACCTCCGAGCTATACCCCCAGCCCTATTTTTTATTCTTTATTTTGAAACCGAGTCTCACTAAGTTGCAGAGTGCCTCACTAGGTAGCTGAGGCTGGCCGCGAACCCGGATCCTCCTGTCTCAGCCTCCCGAATGCTGGGATTACAAGCGTGCGCCACCACGCCCGGCTCTAGAAGAGATTTTTTAATTGGGGTCAATAATATAATTTGCATTTTAGGTAATGGCTATGAAAGCACTGTTTAAGTTATTTTGTTAGAACTTGTATATTTGTAATGTTTTTTTTTTTTTTTTTTTTTTTTTTTTTTTTTT